>BQNB010096022.1:0-25729 GCA_026074375.1 Tanacetum coccineum
ACGGGCTCGTGAACGTTATCTAATCTTGTACTAGTTTCGGACTAAGGTCTATTGTAATCCCGAACCCGGCCCAAGTCAAACACCATTCGTCCCAACAAAGCCCATGTGGTGTAAGTATAAATACCCCTCTCCAAGTATGGAGAGGGTGTTGGTCTCATTTGTTTTTCTCACACATTTGTTAGATTTAACCATCTCATTTTTCTCTCTACTTTCTCTCTCTTGTTTCTCTCTCTAAAATTCTTCATATATCCTATCTTATTTCCTTGTTACCATGGTGAAGTGAAAGTGTTCTTGGGTTACCGATAGACTGGCTATGTGGAACTTCAGACTGGATCTTAACTTCTAATAATGAGTTGATCTATGCATCTGTAGTGTCCTTAACAGTACTAACTAAAGAAGAATCAAAAGAAAGTTTAAGATATTGATCACCAAAACTTGAAGATACAGATAAGCTAGAGCTTGTTGGAGGGAGTTCAGTCTTCTTGGGATCATCCTTTACTTCTGAAGTCTTTTTAGCATCTGTCTTTGCTGCATCAGTAACCTCTTCATCACCTTTATCAGAATCTTCAACTTCAGCATTTAACATCTCTTCATCCTCATCTTTGTGCACACAAATCTTATACGTATAGATATCATCTTCATCAGATTCAGTTTCATCATCTTCATCATCAGCATTACCTTCTTTATCATCTTTCTCTTTATCATCAAGTTTGTCTTCTTCTGAGTATTTACTTTCTTGTTCTGATCCCCACTCAAGAATAACATTTTCTTTAGTTATTTCCTTTTCCTCATCAGAAACCCCTGGTTTAGTACCAGTTCCTTTACTTAAGGTAGCAAAGACGACTGTGGACTCATTAGGAACCCTTGGTATAGTACCAGTTCCTTCACTTGAGCCTCCAGTACCTGGTTGTCTCTTGCTTGTCTTCTTGCTTTCTTTAAGAGCTTGCATAATGTCTGCAGCCTCTTGTTCTTCTAGAGTAAGAGATGGAACACCCTTGAGCTTTTTAGGAGGATCATAAGTCACTTTTCCTGACTTTCTTCTAATAGTAGGCTCAAGTACAGATTCTGTCATAATCCTTGCATGAGTAGATGGACTTGTCTTGCTGCTTTTGCTTCTTCAGCTTCATTTTTGTTGATAGACTTACCTAACTCCAAAGTAGTGTCAGGATCATCAGAAATAATGTTGTCATCAGCAGACAGTGTGACTTTCTTCTTGACTCTTCTCTTACTAGAAGTCTTTCTCTTAACTGATTCCAGGTTTAGGTTCAGACTCTTCAGATACATCAACAGTTTCCTGAGAGTCATCAGCAGTCTTCTTCCTTTGTGAACCTTTGCCTCTGCTCTTCTTAGGGGGAATCTGTCCAGTAGAATACTTGATGAACATCTAATAGGATTCATATTGTTTGATTGCTTCTGTTAGCATAGTCTCAAGAATGGAAAGTCCATATTCCTGATAATCTTCACCTATTCTAACAAACTTTAGTCTACATACAATACCATCATCTTTGATTGTATGATAGTGTTAAAACTTGAGGTTTGAGAGAGAGTTATGTTGCTTGAGGAAGTGATTGATGATGACCTTGGTGAAACAGGGAAATGGCATATTTTCTCGTCTTGATCTTTTCTCCTTTCGGTGATCAATCTGGTAAGTTACCTGATGAAAATCAAGTATTACTTAAAATCCCCAGAGCAAAACACAATATGTACAGTTACAATTTAGAGAACATTTTCCTTCAGGAGTATTAGCTTGTTTAATGCAATGGCCACAACTGATAAATCTAACAAATGTCATAGAGGTTGGTGGTAATGTCAAATTCAAAACTAAAACAAACTTGAAAAGGGAACCTTGTCAGAGGTTTTACCTACAAAGATTTTTTCAAAATGAAACCTTACTTTTGCTTGCATTTCAGAAGGAAAGCAACACAAGCCTCCTGTAACGGCCATATCATAAGCCTCAGTTTAGTCACTCCTGTACAACTTCTTCATAATAGGATTTGTTGGACCCTACATCTGTAAGGAGCTTAAACCATATGACCAATTGCCTAGTTTAAATGCACTGATGTATTTAGCCGGTTTATGTTGGGAGTTTTCTACGAACAACAGGATGACACCTAGCAGTGGAATCCTTAAGGACTTTATAAGACAAATTGAGAACCAATTGAATCAAAAAGTTAAAACTATTAGATGTGATAATGGTACAGAATTTAAGAACAAGGATGTTATTGAATTCTGTGGGTCAAAAGGGATCAAGAGGGAATATAGTAATGCCAGAACTCCACAACAAAATGGAGTTGCTGAAAGAAAGAACAGGACCCTTATTGAGGCTGCTAGGGACCAACTTGAGCAGTATTCATTTATACCCTAACACGTTTTTGGGCTAAGCCAGTAAGTACTGGCTTGTTTATGTTCTAAATAGCGGTATTAGTGACCAAGCCATCATAATAAGACCACCTTATGAAACTTTTAACTGGTAAAAATCCAAGATATAATATAAATAGACCTTTTGGGTGCCATGTGACCATCTTGAATACCATTGACCACCTGGGCAAGTTTGCTGGAAAAATCAGAATGAAAGGGTTGTAGTTATGTATTCTCTCACAAGCAGAGGCTTTTAGAGTATACAATTTAGAAACCAAAAGAGTTGAAGAAAACCTGCACATCACCTTTTTAGAGAACAAACCAAATGTTGCAGGGAAAAGGACTCAACTTGGCTTTTTGATCTTATTACTTAACTGATTCATGAATTATCATCCTGTTAGGATCACTAGAATCAGCTACATACATGCAGGTCAACAAGAAGCTAATCACAATGCAGGTACAGAAGATATTATTGATGCAGGGGATTCTGAAAAAGAGGATGAATCTGCTCAAGACTGCTTTGTACTGCCAATATGGTCTTCTTATTCTTCAACAATCACTCCTGATTTAAAGATAGATGAAAAGAAAGAAGGTCCAAGAGAGGAAGAACAAGCCTTTTTGGATGAACTTGAGAGGCAAGAAAAGGAGGCAAGAAAAGGAGGCTAATGAGGAAGCTGAAGCTCTCAGGAAGAAGTTTGAGCACTTAGTGATAAAAGAAGGAGCTGCTAGACCTAGCAGTACTAACATTTTTAGTACTGTTAGCACACCAGCTAAAGCTAGCAGTACTAACCTAGTTAATACTGTTAGCTTACCAGTTAGTACTGCCAGTCTTCATGAGGGACTATCTCTTTCTGATCCAACAAATCCTGAAGAAGATGACTCAGAAATACCTCCACTTGAGGATATTTATCAAAATTCCACTGATGGTATCTTCACTACTTCATCTTATGATGATGAGGGTGCAGTGGCTGACTTCACAAACTTGGAAACTGTTGTGAATGTTAGTCCTATTCCCACATCAAGGATTCACTCCACTCATCCTAAAGCACTTATTCTAGGAGATCCAACCTCAGCAGTTCAAACAAGAAGCAAATTGCATAAAAGTTCTGGAGCTCATGCTTTTGTTAGCTATGTTCAAAAGCAAAGGAGAAATAATCATAAGGACTTCCAGCACTGTTTATTTGCTTGTTTCCTATCTCAACATGAACCCAAGAAGATTTCAGAAGCTCTTGAAGATGAAAGCTGGGTTGATGCTATGCAAGAAGAATTGTTGCAGTTTGAGATACAGAAAGTTTGGGTCTTAGTAGATTTGCCTTATGGGTAACGAAGCTATCGGTACAAAGTGGGTTTATCGAAATAAGAAGGATGAAAGAGGAGTTGTTGTCAGAAACAAAGCAAGGTTAGTTGCTCAGGGACATAGGCAAGAGGAAGGATAGACTATGTGGAGGGTTTTTGCTATGTGGCCTGACTTGAAGCCATTAGGGATTTTTTAGCCTTTTTGCATCATACATGGGCTCTTTTAGTTATTCAATATGGATGTGAAAGTGCCTTCCTTTTTGGGAAATTGATGAAGAGGTATATGTCTCTCAACCATAGGTTTTCTGATCCCAATTATACTTAGAAAGTGTAAGGTACAAAGTTGTAAAAGCTCTTTATGGGTTACATCAAGCTCCCAGAGCCTGGTATGCTACTTTATCTACTTTCTTGTTGAAGAATGGTACAAGAAGAGGTACCATTGACAAAAATCTCTTTCTAAAGCAGGACAAACATATTCATACTATTCAAGCTATTGTGGATGATATCATCTTTGGCGTCATACAAAGAATAATCTTGGTGTGTGACTGAGTTTGAGGCATTAATGAAGAGTATATTTCATATGAGTTCAATGGGAGAGCTCACTTTCCTTTTCTTGGATTAACAAACTTTAGTCAAACAGATGGAACGATGGTATCCTTTATCAAGTCACGGAGATAAGTATGTTGTAAGAAATCCTGGAAGAGTTTAATTTGCACATGTTAAGACTGCTAGGACACCAATTGAGTCTCAGAAGCTTTAGTCAAGGATGAGGATGCCATGTGCTGTGGATGTTCATCTCTATAGGTCATGATGGGCTTTTAATGGACTTGACTGCTTCTAGGACTGACATTATGTTTTGCAGTTTGTGCTTGTTTAGGTTTCAGGTCACTCCAAAGTCTTCCCATCTAATGATTTCAAGAGAATTTTTAGGTACTCTAAATGGGCAACCCAAGTACTGGGTCTTTTGGGATCCTAGAGTGTCTTCATTTTGACTGGAATCCTTACTCAGATTAGTGACTTTGCTGGAGCAAATCTTGACAGGAAAATCCACAATATGAGGTTGTCCTAAAAAACAATTTCTTGGCAGATGACTCATTTCTTGGCAATGCAAAAGCAGACCATGTGGCTACTCTCTACTTCAGAGGCAGAATATGTTACTGCTGCAAGCATGCTGTGGGGTAAGTTTTGTTGGATTCAAAATAATTTTAGGACTATGGGGTACAACTATGAACTAAGATTACATTGATAATGAAGCACCCATTTGCATTGTTAAAGAATCCTGTATATCATTCCCAAAACAAAGCACATTGCTATTTAGGCACCATTTTCATAGAGATGCTTATGAAAAGAAACTCATTCAGGTGCTTAAAATCCACACTGATGACAATGTAGCTGATTTACTCACCAAGGCATTTGATGTTAGTCGGTTTCAGTTCTTGGTGTGTTACTTTAGGATGTATATCCTTAAGTTGCATTGGGTAAAAGGGAGGCAATATGCTGTGTTGTATAGTTTGTATGAAGAAACATGTTAACCATAGGTGATGCATTTCAGAGGTTTGATAGAGTTTAAAGGGTCATTGAGAAGAGTTACTGATGGTACTGAAGCACTCCTGATACCTACATTGTTCATTCTTTGGTTGGACAAAGTTAGTACCGCCAGTGCAAAGTTTGTACCGCTAGGCAAAGTTTGTACCGCTATTAAGACGTTGAAGAAAATACGCCAATGGTACAAAGTGCTGTAAATTGAAAACGGTTTCCTTAAAATTAAGGTCTCCTAAACCTATATACCACCCAGCTCAATTGCCACAGTTCCTTACGCTATTATCTTTTCTCCTTTCTTTTTTTTTTTTGTTTCCTCGCCCCTTCCTCCGTTGTTGTTGTGAGAAGATATGGCGTATAGGAACTGTGCAATGAGCTGGGTGGATTATATAGGTTTAGGAGACCTAATTTTAAGGAAAACCCGTTTCAATTTACAATTTGTAACCCTTGGCGGTATCTTTCTTCAAGTCTTAATAGCAGTACAAACTTTGCTAGCGTACAAACTTTGCACTGCTGGTACTAACTTTGTCCAACCAAAGAATGAACAATGTAGGTATCAGGAGTGCTTCAGTACCATCAGTAACTCTTCTCAAATGACCCTTTAAACTCTATTCAAACCTATGGAAATGCCTCATCACCTTATGGTTACTTGTTTCTTCATTCAAAACTATACAACACAGCATATGCTCTCCCTTTAACCAATGCAAACTTAAGGATTTATCTCCTAATAGTAACAATCCAAGAACTAAAACCTGCTAACATCATGTGTGTGTGTTCGTACAGTAAATCAGGCTACATTGTCATCTGTGTGGATTTTAAGCACCTGAATGAGTTTCTTTTTCATAAGCATCTCTTATGAATGGTGCACTAATAGCAATGTGTCTTTGTTTTTGGAATGATATATCTGGATTCTTTACAATGAATGGTGCTTTCATTATCAATGTAGATCTTATGTTTCATGAAGTATGAAACCCATAGTCTAACATTTATTTGATATCCACGTGAACATTAAACACACAGCATCTTGCAGCAGCAACATATTCTGCCTTATGTAGTTGAAGTAGCCACAATGGTTTGCTTTTTGCATTGCCAAGAAAAATGAGTTTTGACAAGAAATTTGACAACCTCTTATGTGGATTTCCTGTCAAGATTTTGCTCCAGGCATAGTCACTATCTGAGTTGGAATTCCAGGATCAAATGAAGACACTTAGGATACTCAAAGAACCCTAGTTTGGGTTTGCCCTTTAGGGACTAAAAATTCTCTTGAATCACTTAGATGGGAAGACTTTGGATGTGACCTGAAACCTAGAACAAGCACAAGACTGAACAACATAATGATCAGGTCTAGAAGCAGTCATAGTACATTAATAAGAGCCAATCCTGGACCTTTAGAGTATGAACAATCCACATCACTGGCTTCCTACATCCTTGACTATAAGGCTCTGAGTCTCAATTGGTGTACTAGCAGTCATTAACATGTGCAAGATAAACTTCTTCAGGAATTTCTACAACATACTTTATCCCTGACTAATAAGATTAACATCTTCCTATCTGTTGACTTGTAATCCTAGAAAGATAAGTGAGCTCTCCCTTGAAACTCATATGAATATACTCTTCTATTTAATGCCTCAAACTCATCACACCAAGATTTCTTTTAGACCCCAAAGATGATTCATCACATAGACTTGAATTGTCTGTTATATGTTTGTCCTTTCTATAGGAAGAGAGTTTTGTAATGGTACCTCTTCTGTAGCCATTCTTCACTCAAGAAAGGAGATAAATTGCATACCAGGTCTGGAGAGTTGATGTAACCATAAGAGCTTTTACAAACTTTGTACACTTTCTAAGGAATTTGGATCTAGATACCTGATGTTGAGAGACTATACATTGCTTCATTCAATTTTTCCCATAAAGTAAGGCACTTTTCACATCCATTTGATTAGACTATAAAGCCATGTAAGAGGCAAAGGCTAAAAAGATCCGTATGGCTTCAATCCTGGCCATAGGAGCAAAAACCTCATCATAGTCTATACCTTCCTCTTGCCTATGTCCCTGAGCAACTAACCTTGCTTTGTTATTATTGACAAACAATCCTCTTTCAATTCCTTCTTATTTCGATAAACCCACTTTGTACGATAGCCTTCTTACCATAGGTACATCTTACTACAGACCAACTTTCTGTATCTCAACTGCAACAATTCTTCTTGCTAGCATCATCCCAGCTTTCATCTTCAATAGTTTGAAATCTTCTTGGGTTCATGTTGAGACAGGAAACAAGCAAATAAACAGTGCTGGAAGTCCTTATGATTATTTCTTATTGCTTTTGAAATAGCTAACAGTGTGTGTGTGTGTGTGTGTGTGTTGCTTTATGTAAAGTTTGTTCTTGTTTGTGTGTGTGTGAGTTTGGATCTCCTAGAATAAGTGCTTTAGGATGAGTGGAGTGAATCCTTGATGTGGGAATAGGGGGGGACTAACATTCACAAAGATTCAAGTTTGTGAAGTCATGCCACTGCACCCTCATATCATAAGATGAAGTAGTGAAACAAAAATACCCTTTAGTGGCATGACTGTACCCCCCCGTTGGTGTGTTTTTCCCCCCCCCCCCCCCCCCCCCCCCTGGGGGACAAAAAATCAAACAAATTTCAAATACCCCCCCCCCGGTAATTCCTCAAGTGGGAAGGTATTTATATAAGTCAATTCTTCTTCAGGATTTGTTGGATCAGAAAGAGATAGTCCCTCATGAGGACTGGCAGTACTAACTGGTATGCTAACAGTATTAACTAGGTTAGTACTGCTAAGCTAGCTAGGTGTGCTTAACGTACTAACAATGTTGTAATGTTGAGGTCTAGCAGCTCCTTCTTGTATAACCAAGGTCTCAAACTTCTTCCTGAGAGATTTAGCTTCCTCATTAGCTTCCTTTTCTTGTCTCTTAAGTCTTTCAAGTTCATCCATAAAGACTTGTTCTTCCTCTCTTAGACCATTTCTCTTTTCATCTGTCTTTAAATCAAGAGTGATTGTTGAAGAAATAGAAGGCCATATTGGCAGTACAAAGCAGTCTTGAGCAGATTCATCCTCTGTTTCAGAATCCCCTGCATCAATAATGTCTTTTGTACCTGCATTTTGGTTAGCTCCTTGTTGACCTGCATGATGATTAGCTTGATTCTCTGATCTAACAGTGTGTAATTCATAGAATTAGTTAAAAATTCTAGGATCAAAAGCCCAAGTTGGTCATTTCCCTGCTAACCATTTGGGTTTGTTCTCCAAGAAATGGATGTTCGAAGGTTTTCTTCAAGTTCTCTTTTGGTTTCTAAATTGTTATTTCTAAAAAAGCCTTACTTTGTAGAGAATATCCAACTAAAAATCCCTCATCTGATTTTCCAGCAAAACTTGCCAGGTTTTGTCAATGGTATCAAGATGGTCACATGGCACCCAAAAGGTTTCACTATTAACTTATAATTTGGTATTTTACAGTTAAAAGGTTATAAGGGTATTATTTTGAGGATTGGTCTCTAATACCATGTTTATACATAACACAGCAGTATAAACTGCTTCATGCCCAAAAAGTGTTATGGTAAAAAAATGATCTTTTTAAATAAAAAAATTTTTTTTTTAAAAATAAAACAAATTTTTAACATTATTATTTTTAATGTATTTTTTATGAAACCATAGTCCTTGCCAGCCTCTCAATAAAGGGTCCTTTTTTCTCTCTAGCAATCCGCATTTTGTTGTGGAGTTTGGCATTACTTTATTCCCTCTTGATCCTTTTTGGACCCACAGAATTCAATCACATCCTTATTCCTAAAATTATGTAACATTTCCACATCTCATAGTTCTTAACTTTTTGATTCCACTTGGTTCTTTATCTGTCTTATAAAGTCCTTAAAGGATTGCACGAGTTTCTTCCTTAGTTCTTAAGAAAAGTGTTACCCAATAAACCTGCTAAAATCATCAGTGATACATGGCAATTAGGTCTTATGGTTTAAAACTCCTTACAGATGAGGTCCAAACACATTCCATATGAAGAAAGTTATAAGAATGACTAATAGAACTTTACTGTTTGGCCTTACAAGAGGCCTTGTGTTGATTTCACTTTCGAAAGCAACCACAAGTGTGGTCATTTGAAATATCTTTGTGTGTGTAAAACCTCTTACAAGGTTTCCCTTCACAAGTCTGTTTAGGTTTTTGAAATTAACATGACCCAACCTCCTATGCCACTTGTTAGATTCATCAGTTGTAGCCTTTGCAATTAAACAAGCAATCCTCTGAAGGAACAATGTTCTCTAAGTTGAAATTGTACTTTTGTTTTGTTAGGGGATTTTAAGTATAATTGTTTTCCACTCAGGAACTTAAACTCAGAAGACAAAACAAGACTTCAGAGTTAGTAAACCGGACCTTGTTCTTTTGTCACAAAGTTTGTGACATCAGAAACGAGATTGAAATGTGATGTTCTTTTAACAAAGCATACATCCTCAAAATCTAACTTACCCGTTTTAATTTTACCTTTACCAGTGATATAACCTCTACTACCTCCAAAAGCAACAGGGCCACCATTAAAGTCTTGAAATTCAGCAAGGTAGGCCTTGTTCCCAGTCATGTGCCTGGAACATCCA
Source organism: Tanacetum coccineum (assembly GCA_026074375.1). Lineage (NCBI taxonomy): Eukaryota > Viridiplantae > Streptophyta > Magnoliopsida > Asterales > Asteraceae > Tanacetum > Tanacetum coccineum. Next base: position 9,804 of record BQNB010096022.1, read on the forward strand.
CTATCAACAATTGTGTGTCTTTATTCTTTTGAGTGTATGTGGCAAATCCTGTAATTTAAAAGAATGAGATTCGTTTCCTTAGGACCCAAGCCTTTTGGGCTTGAGTCTGCCTAGTGGATCTTTGAAAGTGTAACATTTTCCAAGACTTGGATCTACCATTGTATTTGATCCACCATGGTTTTCTTTTGGTGGTTCCATTACAACTGCTGAGGGACTTAACAGCAGTTTCCCGTGTTTCTCAAACAGTACCTAATGCATTTACCTTAGCAGTATTAACTTTTTGTTTTGAAAAATCTGTTCTAAGTACTGTTGGCTTTTTGAAAGGTCTTGAGGATGATGAATGAGTTTTGTAAAAAACATTTGCTGGTCTAACTCTATTCACAATGGGCTTAACAGTATTAACTTTCATGGCAGTACTAGTTAGTACTGTCTGTCTGTTAACACTTTGCCTAGCAGTACTAAAAATTTTAGTACTGCTAGCTTTAGCAGTATTAACTGGAATTTTACCAGTTCTAGTTAGTACTGCTGAAGGAACAAATTGGTTTTGTTTATTCACTCTTTGCACATTATTCCAACCATTGTTTAATTCAGCCTTTCTTGCCATCCTCTTCTCATGAAAATCACAATCTCTTATTAAATGATCAAGACTACCACATACAAAACATGCTCTTACAGTAAACCCATGCCCCAAATCTTTCTTGTCAACTTTAGGTTTTTGACTATGTGTGAACTGACTCTTAACATTTTCCCTAGGAGTTTTTACTTGCTGGTTAGCAAAACTAGGTGTTACTTTTTGTTTTGTTGGTATAACTACACACTCATCTTCACTATCTGACTCATACTCCTCAATGATAGGAGCATCAGACCAAACCTTAGGTTGACATTCTACATTAGACTCATTGACAACTGGTTCAGACACTAATTCAGAGGGTTCTGCACTAATGTTAGATTCACAGGTATCAAATTCACTTGATTGTGATTCAGATTCACTAGGTTGAGTCTGTTTTGGACCATATGTAAACTTAGAATCATCTACTTCTACATCAGGTCCTGAAGGCATGTAATTTCCTGTCATGGGTGGGGGTACAGCATGCATTCCCTCTGCTGTAACAAACCTATCATACAAAGGTTGGTTTTCTATCTCACTCTCTTTATTCATAAAAACACTCTGCAACACTTCATTTTCATAACTCAAAATACCATCATATCTGTGATCCCCATACCCAAGCCCAAACTTATCATTAGCACTCATTTGGGTATTTAGCAGTTTACTAAGATTCTTAGAAGAATTATGCCATTTTTCTACTTTAGCCTTTAAATCTTCTTTTTCTTTTTGAGCTTCTGCTAATAATTTCTTATGGTATGTGAGAACATCTGTTTTATCATCTAAATCTATTTTCATAAACTTTATCTTTTGTTCATACCAAAGTTGTCCTTGTTGATGAGCAACTAACTGTGCTTCAACTTTCTTAAGACCTTGAGAATATGCCTTTATTTCTATGCTTGCATCACTTAGTTGTTCTCTCTGAGCATCATACAATTTTTTAAGATTAGCATAAGACTCTTTACACTTATTTGTACAAGAAATTACCTCTGTGTCTGAGTCTGAGCTGTTGCAAGCCATCAAAGCATAATCTTCATCTTCTGAATGATTTGTCCAATCCACACCTTCTCCATCAATTGTCACCAATGCTTTAGAATCCTCCTTCTGTCCAGTTCTGCTCCCATCCTTGTTTCCAGAATTCCATGCATCCCTCCTCCTGTTATCTTGAGTTCCCTTGATTCTACACTCTCTAGCAAAATGGCCTGTCTTGTGGCAATTGTAACATTCCACTTTGGTTTTATCAAAGCCAACTGGTTCTTTTGCATCAAATTGTAGCTTTCTACCAGTCTTCTTGTAAAACTTTTTCATTCTCATTGAGATCATGGCCACTTGCCACTTCAAGTCCATTTCTTCAAGGTCATATTCATCAATCTGTTCCAAGTCCTCATGATCCAGTTGAGGGCAACTTGATTGATTAGCAAGTAATGAGTATGATGAAGTTTGTTCATACTTTGAGTTTTGACCAGAAAGATTGGGAACACAATAAGCGGTACTAACTTCATTAGTACTGCTAGTGTTCTCAGAGACAAAAGCTAACATTTGAGGCTTGAGGATGATGCAGTAGAGCCTTTTATATCACTTTCAAAGACTCTTAGATTATTGTATAAATCATCAAAACTAAGACTGTCCACCCCTGGTTTGGTTCTCATAATTAGGGAAACTTGTGACCAGGCAGAAGGTAGAGATCTTAGGAATTTTTGATTAGCATCCTCAGTAGATACACCTGCTCCATGAATCTCTAACTGACTCAGGAGACTTTGAAACCTGTCATAGCCTTTGTGAAGCCCTTCTGTGTTGGATATAGAGAATCCTTCAAACTGTTGCTTCAAGATATACTTCTGCATTTTCTTGGATTTCACATTTACAACCAATCTAGATTTGATGACATCCCACATTTCTTTTTGATCCAGTCATCTAATGGAATAACTTAGCAAGATGATCTTCTGGTAGGGCCATAAGCAAGGTGGTCCTTGCTTTTCTCTCTCTTTCTCTGGCTACAATCTCTTCTGCAGTTCTAGGAGGCAAAACCTTAATTTGTCCTGATGTATCTGTAGTGATTGATACAGGACCATTCCCATTTTATATAACATCCCAGATGGGATAGTCTGTATGGGCCAAATAGTGCTCTTATTCATAGACCATTATCATTTCCTACCTTTTAGAGAATTGAAAACTTGATGGTGATAACTGTATGAGGAGTTTGTTGGGTTGGTGTTTGTGATGATGATGGTGAAGGTCGGTGGTTGGTGGTGGAATTTCATCTTTGATGCAGACATGTTTAGTTTTTTTGCAAGAAATGAAGGTTTATAACTGGATTAAATTGTTCTTCTTATTCAGAGTTTCTCACAGGCTCTGATACCACTTGTGAGTCCCTTACTGAATAGATCTCTGCAGCCTATTAAGGATGATAGCCAAAATGTATAAATACAGTTGACTATATAGAAACACTGATTATGAATACTATGTGTTAATGCGGAATCTTAACACAAGTACTAAGAAAAACAATGTAGAACTGAATAATAACTTCTATTAATCTGCTTTGAATGAATACAGATTACTAACTAATGAGATATGATTTTGCTATGAGATATCTTGAGGTCGTATCTCTAACTATGCCAAGAGGGATCCTTTTATAGACTAAGGATAAACCCTAACAGGCTTACAAAACGCATACATATCTTTTCCTAAAATATCTCATACATATCTCTTAAACGGTACTAACTATTTTCTACTAACAGTACTAACTATTTGATCAGTACTTACATTTTGTACTGTCGGTACTAACTATAACTATCAGTACTAACTATTTGTACTGTCGGTACTAAGTTAGGAAAACATAAATCCTAACAAAAAGCATTACAGCAATCAGTCAAGTCGAAAGGGAGGAACTCAGGAAGAAAGGAATCAAAAGCCCGTCAAAGTTGTTCTCCCCAAAATAGCTCTCTCCCGCATCCATAAAAGAACTAAACAAGAATTCGTTAGCTCTAAAACGTGTTCACTTCGTCAATTCGATCGTCGTCCTTAGCAAGGACAGTAATATAGAAGAAGAAGACATCTCATCGACCAATGCACGCGAATACGACCTCGAAAGTATGGTGAGGAGAAATGCAAGGAAGAGGATGAAATGGGAACTGCCAAGGAAGTAGAAGAGTTGTTCGAAGATGAAGAAAGTGAAAAGGAGACAGAAGAAGTTGAGGAAGTATTTGATGATGAGACCGAGGAAGAAGAAGACGATGATACAAATTACTACAACTCTCCCCCTGCTATTAAAGAGCTTGTATATCATGAATGGTTGTTGGAGAATCCTTAACCTTCTTGGGTGAAGGCGAAGATAAGGGCCAAAAACCCTAGCAACACCAAGATCTCTTGCATGATCGGACACATCTTCAAGAAACACGCTTACATAGACATAGAGTCCCCAATCTTCCATCAGCTAATTCATCAAACCACTTGTGATCCTGGAAATAAGTCATGCTTCCGACCCGAACCATACCAGCTAGCTCTCCACCGTTACAAAACCCATCAATATCTAAACTACATGTGGTTCATTTAGTCATTCCGTTCTTAAAATGATATGGTTCACATATATGATCACATAGTTAATATGACACCCCGTTATCCAACCATGGTTCCTCAAGATCCCTTGTCACGGCATTATTCAACTCTTACTCCTCGTAAGTCCTGATTCCTTGGATATCAAAAGTAAACAGATCCGTATCAATTATAAGGAGGTAGTTGAAGTCGTTGAATGCTTTATACAAGGGTGTCTCGTAGTCAAATAAATTGCCTTTGATCTTGAAGACTTCAGGAATATCGTCGAGGTCATCACCTTCCTCAACTTCCATCTCTTCATTGTTATTAGAAAGTTGGTAGAATTTTTGAACGAACTTTTCTACCAAATCTTCCCAAGTAGTAACTGAGCCCGTATAATCCTTTTTAAAACATACGACACCAGTAAGTGAGATAGGGAAGATGCTAAGCCTAAATCGGTCCTGACTTACCCCATTAATTTTGATTGGCCTAACTACTTCGAGAAAATTATTAATGTGTTCAAACGCGTTTTCTCCAATTGTTCCATTGAAAGTATTATCACGTATCTTGACCAAAAACGCTCCTTGTATCTCGACAAAAAATTTCTCAATCATTCCTCCCTCGTTATCATTAGAGATGAAGTTTATTCGGTTATGTCATCGTGATTTCTTTCTTCGTTAAACGTTAACTGAAAATAATGCACAAATGAATCATAAGGATAATGCCCCCTTTGTGGTTGATAACACATAACCCCATAAAACGAATACTAAGATAAAAAACAAAAATTGCTACTGTTACTGTATCAGATGATCAATTACGCCGTATTCAATTAATTTGAATACGCCGTATGGGTCTCTGAACGGTCAAAACACCGTAATAGAATTTTAAGAATACGCCGTATAGTTTCGAAAGAACAGATACGTTAATTATACTTGCAGGAGATTAATATGTAGTTCTGAGTGAATGAGTCGATACGTCGTATCCGAATCTTTTTGAAACTAGTTAATCCGTTTATCTATCACAACAGTAATACATAAAAAAATAATTAAATAATTTTAAAATTTAAACACACAATTAATCCAAACAGAATTAAATTACACTAATTAAATTACTCTAAGCTAATGGTTAGAAATACTAATAAAATTAAAGGTTAAACCTTTTCACTCCCCGACATCGACGCCAAAGACTTGATGTTTTCAGTGTAGGTCAAATTTATTCATTACCAAGTTTAAATTTATATTTAGTCCGACTATCCTAAAACAACACTTTAACGGGCAGTGTACCCAATCGGATGGAGTTTTGTGTAAGTAGGGTGTCGAACACTAAGAGCGAGGTTGTTAACCTTATATTCTATTAGTATTTTAATTACTATAATTAAGTTAATTCTAATTACTTGTTAAACATATGCTAAACCTAGTTCTAATGGTAATGGGGGTTTTTAGCCTAAGATAATGGCATACGTTTTATGGTGACAATAATCAATTCTAAACATAATAAACATGCAAGAAACGATCAGAAGATAAAAGAGCGGTACAAGCCAAATAATATAAAACCGTATTAGCCATATTAAATCCTATTAAACGTTGGTTTATTTATTTAGTGTAATTACTTCTTATCTCTAAGCGGCATAACATTCCTAAACTTGGCGTGACATCATCCCAAAGACCTAGATACGATGAAACCCTGTCCAATTAAAGTCAATCCGTAAAAGCATCCTTTTAGTTTAATTATAATCTATCTAGGGATTAAAGCAAATGTGATCTTGTTAAACCCTAGCCCATCGGGACTTTACCCACTTACTGTTTGACGGTATTTTATACACTGGTAGTTCACTATTCAAGTTTTTATCAATTAATTAAGACAGATCTTTTTAAAAACATTACGGGTCACCTGCCGGTCCAACTAAGCTCATAATTCAAAGACAAAGATAGAACATTATTTGTGATCCTGTTAGTCCTGTAATATAAAACACGATATGGATAGCTATCCCAGTATCTACTTCACTTGTTAGGCATAACTAGACCCAGTTGAATGATAGGTCGCATATTCAAACACGTAGACAAGTATTAGGTGATAAACATAATTAAACTTTCAACGATAAATTAAGAAATTGAGTTAAAACAAACCAAACATTAAATCTTCATTAAGAAGGCTAATACCCAAGGGTATTAGTCCTTAACCATTTTAATTATATAAGCGTGATCAATTAACCAAGGTAAACTAAAAGTTTTACTGAATGATACCAAAAATAAAATGATTACAAAAGTATAGGAATTACACGGTGTCTTCTATGGAATTAGGTTTGATGCTTGACCTTGGCTGCTCTTCTTCTCTTTAGAAATTTATCTTTTATGAGTATGGTATAGAGAATATGATTTTGCACACTGAAAACTCATTTTTGAGTCTTCTATTTATAGTGTCTGAAAAACACTGGATACGCCATATTGAGTAAGGTCAATACGGCGTATAGGGGTAATTTCCTTGGAGTGCGCGCTACATTCTCAATCAATTAATTATTCTTTCCCAATTTATATCTATTATCAGATCTCTGAATGTTAATCCAGCTGGATACGGCGTATGTTGGTAGTAGGATACGCCGTATTGGGAATTGATTAAACGCGTTTTCTTGTAAAGTCTAGGCGCTGATACGCCGTATCTTCTTTGCTGGATACGGCGTATTGAACAGAAATAAGCAATCTTCAAATATCATCATTTAAGCTCCAAAATATGCGCCTTTTAGCTTTTCATCACAAATCACTCCGTAATTACTGTAATTTATAACTTTAATCAATTAAGTAACAACTCTTACAATAATTATATAAAAGTGAGTAATATATTCGAGATAAATGATGGTATAAATGTAATGTTATTTGATGTCACCAAATTTCCCCCCACTTGAATCCTACTTGTCCTCAAGTAGACTCTAGAAGTTTATTAAAAATGTATCATAACCGAAGTTAAGGATTTTCCCAATAAGCATTTCTTTCGTTCTAATCACCTGTACAAGACCAAGCTCCTCACGAAATATGGAAATGAAAACACTCAGATCACTCAACTAATATAGAGTGTAGCATTTAATTGGTACGCTCATTTGCTCAGGCGTGATTAGTTTCATATCATATGCTTGACAAGGATACACATCTCCACCATTAGAGCTAAGGAGGAACAAGTTAAAAGGTAAATTGGGTTTTTTGGCTTAAGGGTGATTATTCTAACAATCTTTCACCAAAAGTACCACACCAACAAGGCAGCTGAATCATACATACACGGCCATAACAACAGAATAGACATGTACAATTCGATCACATCCTCATTCGAGTTTAACCAAGGGTTAGGATGAAGAACAACATAGGGTAGGGATCTTCTAACTTTCACCAAAAGTAATAAACCAACAAGGTAACTGAATCACGCATACATGTTCGTAACGACGGAATAGACATGCATGACTCGATCTCAACCTCATTCGAGTAAAACCTAAGGTTAGTTGCTAGGAAAGGGAAGTAAATGGTTGTTAAATTAAATTCACAAAACAAATAGATTAAGCCTGAACAGATAAGGTACATAGTTGCTAGAAACTTTTCCCAACCGTTCCATGATAAAGACTCAAAATATAAACAAACGTCTCGATCATAGCATGACAAAGACAACCTAAGTTGGCGTTCCCAAAACGGTCAACTTCCCAATCGTCCCAAACTTACATACTTTTACAAAAGTGGTGATATCGGCCAATTTATACAAAACTATATATCGTTGATTTTTATGACACATCAATGAATAATCGATCCTTCCAAGTATTTCACCGATTTAAGTTTCAATGAACCGACTATCATTTATCCTCCTCTTTTTTGATGCATTTTCTATTTTTTAAAACATAAATCTCGATGTAATTTTACCGTCTTCACAATCATAATTCATTCGGAAAATTTTTCTTCTAACAGTTTATCTTCGGACATAATATATAATCACGAAAGTAGCAAAATACACGAGCTACATATTTTCCCATTGCATTGTGCAATTTCCCGACCTAACCAGAGATAGAAAATTTCAATTTGACACAGGAAATACAAAACTTTACACAAAAGCAACTAGCAACTTTGATGAAGTTGTGGCTTTAAATCTACTGGGGTAGACTAAGGTGTAAAGGTGTAAGAAATATACCCATTTGGTATGAAAATGACAGGAATGTTCACATGTTTTTTATTTGGATCTTACTCTGTTTAACTAACCAGGGTAGTTAGTTAATTTTACAACATGTAGGTTTTTTGGTGTATTCCTAGAAATTTACCAGTTAAACATGTTACTCCATCTAAGTCCATAGTACGCATCATTGTGGTCTCCAGTGATATACCAAGCCAAGTTCTAAAGTCCACTACATCACCAGCGCACTCATAATTTTTGTGGAATTTTTAGTAAACGTTTGGAAGCGGAATAGGCTTAATTCTTACAAATTATCATTAAGGGTTATAGTACGCAAGGTCATGTAACTAGTAAATTTTACAAAAGTTATGCTAGATTTTTTTTAATAATTTTAAGCATGTAGCATGTTATTTGTAAAAGAAGGACAAGTAGGCGTTCTAATTCTCCATCCCCCACTTAACTTATACAACGTCCTCGTTGTATAGATAAAACAATTAAAAAGAAAATGGGAAATAGAATTAGAACGAGAAACTCTCCTGATATGTTGCTCGGAATGATTCTCCAATTTGAGTTCTTGAGCAAAAGTGTGTTGATGAGGCATCAGAATGCTCGCATGAGTTCAACACACACGTCTTTTTCAGAGTATACCATATCGTCGATTTCCTTACAGCAAGGTCTTGCATGAAAGTTAGAAGACAAAGGTGCAATTCCTATCTCAGTTTACAATTCAGAAAATAAACATACATATTGTACAGGTAGTCAATACGCCGTATCCTAAACCCAAGGATATGCCGTATTGCGTCATGTAAAAACAAATGTTTTAAAGTTTTGCAGGAAATTAAATGCTGAATGTAAAGGACTAATAACGTCCAGACGTTCGATACGGCGTATCCATAAAGGTTCGATACGCCGTATTGAGTGCCTGTGAAGACAGACTCAATCAAACAATTAAAATTACAGTTTTCAAACAGTTAAAAACAGCCAGGTTATCCCCGGGAAGCACTTTTCTTTCAGCCAGTCTTTAAGTTAGATTATGTCCTTTCTTCTTTCTTTATTCTTCAAGCTCTAGAAACTCATTATCTTTCGTGCTAAAATTTCTATCGTAATATTTTTTTAACCTTTGGCCGTTGACCTTAAAGCTTAAACCATTCTTATCGGTGATTTCAATGGCTCCATATGGGTACATGGTTTTTACGATGAAAGGTCCAGACCACTTTGATTTGAGTTTCCCCGGATGTAACTTCAAGCGAGAGTTAAATAACACGACCTTGTCTCCATTTTTAAAATCTTTATCCCCGTGGAGCCTAGAGTCATGCCATTTCTTGGTTTTCCTTGTAGATTCGAGTATTCTCGTATGCTCCATCTCGTAATTCCATTAACTCGTTTATCTCCATAAAATGGTTTTTCGCAGCAGCCGTAAGATCCATATTACATTGTTTTAGTGCCCAATGTGCTTTATGTTCGATCTTTACCGGTAGATGACAAGCCTTACCGTAAACCATTCTAAAGGGAGTACATCCTGTTGGTGTTTTGTAAGCGGTTCTGAATGCCCATAATGCATCGTTGAGCTTTTCTGACCAATCCTTGGGGTTATATCCTACCGACCTTTCTAAAATATGTTTAATTGCTCTGTTGGTGACTTTGGTTTGTCCATTAGTCTGAGGGTGATATTCTACTGATATTTTATGAGTTACCCCATATTTCAACAAAGCTTTTTCTAGTTGAGAGTTACAAAAATGTATTCCCCTATCACTGATTAAGGCTTTAGGAACCCCAAATCTGGCAAATAACCCTTTTAGAAATTTCACCACTACACGAGCATCATTTGTAGGGAGTGCTTGAACTTCAACCCATTTAGACACGTAATCCACCGCTACTAGAATAAATTTGTTACCCCTTGAATCAGGAAAAGGTCCTATAAAATCTAATCCTCAAACGTCAAATACTTCACACACTTGAATATTGTTATGAGGTATCTCATTTCGTGATGATATGTTTCTCAATTTCTGACACGCATCGCACTTCATCACATAATCTTTAGCATCTTTAAAGATACTGGGCTAATAAAATCATGTTTCGTAAACCTTTCTCCCTGTAACCGAAGCACTGTGATGTCCCCTAGTTGGACCAGAATGGTAGTGTGCAAAGATTTCAAGGATTTTGTCTCCAACGAAGCGTCTTCTCATTACATTGTCTGGACATAATCTAAATGCATATGGTTTAACCTAAAAATAGTTCCTTACTTGAGAGAAGAATCGTTTTCTCCTTTTTGGTGTCCAATTTAGAGGTACCAGTTTTCTGATAATGTAGTTGACATAATCCGCATACCATGGCTCATCGTCATCAAACTTAGCCTTTAATATCATCAAATGCTCATCGGGAAATTTATCAGTGATTTCTTCCTCGGCTAATTCTCCTATATTTGGATTCTTGAGTCTCGACAGGTGATCAACAGCCAAGTTTTCTGCCCCTTTTTTATCTTTTATTTCGATATTGAATCCTTGCAGAAGCATAACCCATCTGATAAGCCTTGGTTTGACATCTTGTTTACTGAACAAATACTTCAAAGCAGAATGATCAGTGTAGACTACATTTTTTGATAAAATAAGATAGGGGTGAAATTAATTAAAAGAGAAAACAACTGCAAGAAATTCTTTTTCAGTAGTGGTATAATGTGCTTGGACGTCGTTCAGGATTTTGCTAGCATAATAGATAGGTTTAAATTTCCCGTCTACTCTTTGTCCTAAGACTACCCCTACTGCAAAGTCACTGGCGTCGCACATTAATTCAAAAGGCACATTCCAATTGAGAGATATTATAATAGGCGCGATGGTTAATTTTTCTTTTAATTTATTAAATGCTTTCTTACAATCTTCAGAAAAATCAAATTTCGCGTCTTTCATTAAAAGTTGGGTCATTGGTTTAGAAATCATGGAAAAATCTTTTATGAATCTATGATAAAATCTAGCGTGTCCTAAGAAACTTCTAACACCCTTCACATTTGTGGCATAGGGTAATTTGGCTATCACATTGATTTTAACTTTATCAACTTCGATTCCATTCCCAGATATTTTGTGTCCCAAAACAATACCTTCCTTTACCATAAAGTGGCATTTTTCCTAATTTAGCACAAGGTTGGTCTCTTCACACCTAGCGAGCATTTTATCTAAATTATTAAGACACTGGTCAAAAGAGTTACCAAATACTGAGAAATCGTCCATGAAAACTTCCATAAAATCTTTCACCATGTCATGAAATATTGTCGTCATACATCTTTGAAAAGTTGCTGGAGCGTTGTATAATCCAAACGGCATCCTCCTGTAGGCAAAAGTTCCATAAGAACAAGTAAATGTTGTATTCTCTTGATCTTCTGGTGCGATTGGAATTTGGAAGAACCCTAAAAAACCATCAAGAAAACAATAATACTCATTTCCAGATAAACGCTCTAACATTTGATCAATAAAAGGAAGAGGAAAATGATCTTTTCACGTTGCATCATTCAATTTACGATAGTCGATGCACACGTGACATCCTGTAACAGTACGAGATTGTATTAATTCATTGTTGTCATTTAAAACCACTGTCATTCCTCCTTTCTTTGGGACGACGTAAATAGGGCTTACCCATGGACTATCCGAGATCGGGTAAATTAATCCTGAATCAAGTAACTTAACAATTTCATTTTTAACCATGTCCTGGACTTTCGGATTTAAACGACACTGGGGTTGGATAGCAGGCTTGAAGCCTTCATCCATTAAGATCTTATGTGTGCAGAATGACAGACTTATTCCCTTTATGTCTGTCATCTTCTAAGCGATTGCTCCCTTGCGTTTTTCTAATACCCGTAAAAGTGAAATTTTCTCTTTTTCTGTAAGTTTAGATGAGATAATTACTAGACAAGATTCATTTCCTTTTAGGTACGTGTATTCTAAGTAGGAGGGAAGATTTTTTTAGTTCTAGTCTTTTTTCATCAATTTTGTTAGCACTAGCGGAATAGAGGTGCTCGTTTTGTGTTCTTTCATGCCCCTTTATTTCCCATGACTCTGAATACGGTGTATTTATTTGTTCGATATGTTGTATAGGTGTTTCGAGTTCAGAACCGTCATCAGCCTCACCACAACTTCCTAAATCGAATTGATCGATGCTCTTCTCCAGGTTATTAACCAAAAACGAATCTAATTGGTCATCTTCTAACAATTCCTGGGTTTTCAAATGTATAGTTGTATCCAAGTAGTTAATCCCATAGTATTCATCGTCCTCAATAGGATGTCTCTTGATTGATTGGTCTATGTCGAAAATTACCTCTTCGTTCCCTACTCTTAGCGTTATCTTTTTATTAAATACATCTATCATCGCCCGGGCGGTGGCTAGAAATGGTCTCCCTAAGATTATCGGAATCCTAGAGTCTTCCCGCATATCCAAGATAACAAAATCGATAGGGAGGAGGAATTTATCAATTTTAACGAGTACATTTTCTGCTATTCCTTGTGGATACTGGATGGACCTATCTGCTAGTTCTAAGCTCATTCTCGTAGGTTTGGGATCCCCGAGGCCTAACTTTTCATACATCGTATAAGGCATTAAGCTTATACTAGTTCCTAAGTCTGCTAAAACATTAATGATATGTAAATGACCAATATTGTAAGGGATAGTGAAACTTCCTGGGTCTTTTTCTTTGGACGGGAGTTTGTTTAACAAGACTGTTAAGCATCTCTCGTTCATTGTCACCATGCAAGCCTCCTCTAGCCTAGTTTTATTTGATAGCAGACTCTTTAGAAATTTGGCGTATTTTGGCATTGGGAAAGGGCTTCGGTGAATGGGATGTTTATCTGGAGTTGTTTTAGATTTTCTAAGAACTTCCATTGTTGGGCTTCTTCTTTTTCTTTCTTTAACCTGTGGGGAAAAGGAATTATTGGTGTTGGAGACCTAACAGTTTGTTCTTTCGTTTCTTGAGGTTTGGTCTTGATGAGGACTTCGTTTGGTTCTATGGGTTTATCATGATGAAGTACTGGAGGTTCTTTTTTTACGTCATTTGTATCGCGAACGTTTTTGATTGTTGTTTTCCCTCCTCTAGTAGTGTCACACCCCCAGACGGGGCCTGGACGGAATACGTGTCCGAGGGCGTGACGTCATCATATTTTGAACACAAGGCACGAGAGAACGACCACTAATGGACGTTTTGAAAATCATAACTCGTTGCATTATTTAAAAATAGATAAGTTTTACAAGATTCAAAAGAAAGTAAACATTTGCGGAAGCATAAGTAAAATGTAGCGGAAGCATAATTTATGTTTTCAAAAGACAACGAGTATGATAATTTGATAAGTCTTGAAATAGGGTATCATATTGCACGTAGACTCCACATAGCACATCAGAGAAGTCCAAAGCTAAGTACCTGAGAAAAACATGCTAAAAACGGTCAACATAAAGTTGGTGAATTCATAGGTTTAAGTAAAACATTTATGAGGATCAAAAACGTTTAGTGAATACTGCCTTACTCGCAGTATCATGAAAAGTATTTAGTAATCAGAAACGGTTTCAACTCAAAGTTGTATGGACCCACAAAGGACTTCAAAAGTATGCGACGTTATAGGAGATATAAACTTCACATTAAAATGGGCGTGGGTATTTACGTTGCACTAAGTCAGACACCAAGCCTTAAGTTTTGTGGTTATAAGTTGGTGCCCCGGTAGATGCATTGCCTAACACCTAGTTCCTCAAATGAAATGCGTTCCTTTGACTTGGTAGTCTGCGTGTTTATCTACCCGGTACGGGTGAGTTATAGTTCATCCTAAATAGATCTATTCACAGATTCGCGCTCCCGCAAGGGTTCCTCGGTCAAGAAATTTAACGGTTCATTCGCGCTCACTTAACCAATCCAATTGACCATAGGTGACTAACGGTTCATGATAGTTCGGGAAATAGTGGTTTGTAGCAAAACTTAGGCAACACATAAACAGGAAACGATAATAGAAAATACTTGTGTCCAATGTAAAAGTAATCAACGTTTTCGTAAAAGCTTAAAGCACTTAAATCCATAAGTAAAAATGAGTGTGACATCAATCATGTAACGAGTTTGTAATCAACGTATAAACGAGGTTGAAATTCAGTAACGTAAACGAGTTTGTAAACGAGCATGTTTCTCACCCCAAAAGTAGAAAAGTATATGTAAAACAAGTAAAACGTAGGGCTATGAACTCACCTTGATGTTGCAGAACAATTGGCAGAATTGCACATATAAGGCACAACACAAACGAAAATCAGAACGGCTCAACCGGTTTATCTTAACGGTTAAATCCCACTACTCTAGAATGATGCATTTGGGGTTTTCCGATAGATGAGTACGTCAACGCGACACGTTGATAAAGGATTTGGATTACAAGTTGGATGAGTTTGGTTGGTTAAATAAAATAAATCAAAAAGCAACGCAAAGTGTGTAATATATTCCATATATATTACATATAAAAAAGAAACAATTATATAATTCATATGGTGAATTATATAACAAAGACAACAACCAAAAGAATAAGTCGCAATATATAATACTTTACAAGTATTATATAAGAAACGTGAGAAAAATAATTGAAACAAAATAATTCGACCCGTGTTTGGAAATCACCAAATAAATTAATACAGAGTTCTTGCATGAAAGTAAACACACGTTTTAAAGTTACAAATTAGGTAAATAACGTTTTCAAAGTTTTTACAAAAGTTATTATTTTGTCTATTAGTCGGGGATTATAAAATAATATCTTATAATTCAGTATTTCGTTACGCGTTTTAAGTAAACTAGTTGTCTTATTTGTAAAAGTATAGTTTTCGTTTATTTACCGGTTTATTGTATCATTACAATTTAATAATCTTAATACTATATCTCATTCTTTTATCGGTTTTTCTAAAATAATAGAAATTTTAATGAAAAATACTAAGTACATAAATTTTTATAAATTTTGGCATGACCTATTTGTTTATACAACGTTTCCTATTTTTTACAAAATTTAACTTTTTCCCTTTTAATCAAACCATGTTGCAAAATACACGCGTGTTTCAATATCTATATCTAAACGAAACTAAATAGTAACAAAATAAGTAAAACCAAACACACCTCTTATTGGGGCTGCTGTCCCAAACGCACCCTTAGGGGCAGCAAAACAGCGAACCAAACACCCTTGTTTGGGTGGTTAACTGCCGAACCAAACGCACCCTATGCGCTGTTAAAACAACCAACCAAACGTACCCTTAAGTGCTGTAAAACAGCTAACCAAACGCCCCTTTTGGGCCAGATTTGCACATAAACAAACGCCCTCTTTGGGCAGTAATACGCAGAAGCAAACACACCCTTACGGGTTGTTGAACGAAAAAACAAACACCCTATACGGGCGTGTATATCAACCAAAATAAAAGAACAAAACCATACTAAATCAATCAAAGACAAAACAAGTTAAAACAAACACAACCACACAAATTATTATTAGTTTTTAAGAAAATATGAACCATCAAACCTCAGAATAATATGAGGAGTGAAATGGTGGTTTACGGCGCTGCCGTCGTGGTAGGGGTTGACGTGATGCGGTGGCTGAGCGACGGAGTGGTGGTGGTGCGCGGTTGACGGTGATGATGGAGGTGACGAGGTGATGGTGGCGTGGTGGTGTGG
>BQNB010096023.1:0-25728 GCA_026074375.1 Tanacetum coccineum
AAGCAATTAATACTGCTTGCTACTTTTTCATGGTAGAAAACCAAGTTTAAGTTTTATGAGACCATTTAGGTGTCCTGTTATCATTCTCAATACCATAGATCAATTAGGTGTCCTGGATATTCTTTGAATAGTAAAGCCTTTAGAGTATTCAATAGTAGAACAAGGATAGTGGAAGAAAACTTGCATATTAGGTTCAGTGAAAGTACACCTAATGTTGTAGGGAGTAGACCAGATTGGCTATTTGATATTGATGTACTAACAAGAACAATGAATTATGAGCCAATTGTTGTAGGTACACAGTCTAATGGTTTTGCAGGTACAAAAGCAAGTGATAATGCAGGTCAAACTAGAAAAGAGACAGAACCTGTCAAAGATTACATTTTGCTACCATTATGGACTGCTGATCCACCATTTTCCCAAGATCCAAAGAGTTTTCATGATGATGGATCCAAACCTTTAAGTGATGATGGAAAGAAGGTTGATGAAGATCCAATAAAAGATAGTGAAAGTAATGATCAAGAGAAGGAAGATAATGTTAACAGCACTAACAATGATAATGCTGCTAGCACAAATGAAGTTAATGCTGTTGGTGGAAAAACAAGCATTGAACTTCCAGATGATCCAAATATGCTTGCTTTAGAAGATATTAGCATATTTGACTTTACAAGAGATGATGAAGATGATGGTGTAGAGGCTGACATAAACAACTTGAATACAACAATCTAAGTCAGTCCTATTCCAACTACAAGAATTCATAAAGATCATCCTCTTGATCAAATGATTGGAGATTCGCAATCATCTACACAAACAAGAAGAATGTCAAAGAATTTGGAGGAACATGGGTTTGTTAGTACTATTCAACAAAGAACAAACCATAAAGACCTTCAAACAGCTTGTTTGCTTGCTTTTTATCACAAGAAGAAACCAAAAAGGTAATTCATGCATTAAAGGATCCAAGCGGGATAGAGGCTATGCAGGAAGAGCTTTTACAATTCAAGTTACAAAAAGTTTGGACTTTAGTGGATTTACCAAATGGAAAAAGGGCTATAGGCATATAACAACCTGTAATTTTCCAGTATTTTCATCAAAGTAATATCTACTTATTATATTAAGTACTATCTTTTTTAGAGTAAATTTTTTGCTTTATTTTTATTCCATTATGTAACATTGTTTACATAACCAAAGTAAACGAGCTCACGCAACCACCAACTCCATATCTATGAATATTTATACTAAGGTAATATATGCAAGCCTATAAGACATATGTACAAGTACACTTAGCATATTTTCAAATATCTTTTCCATCCTGAATCAAGGTGCAAGCCATTTAAACTCAAGATATCACCCAATCAAGCACAACATTTAAATTAGGGTTTCTTTCCCTCCAAATCACTTTTACTTTTGGATATCACTTATCTAGCTCTATGTACAAGTTGCCATAGCATTCTTTTGAATTCCTTTCCCACCAAAATCTTAGTACAGCCTTTTAGAGCTCAATGTACAAGTTAAATGTACATGAAATACCAGTTAGGTCATCCAACCTCCTAAATCATGTTCAATTCTCATCACCTCCTTAACATAAGCTACAACACCTTAAGGCACAACTTCTAAACCAAGAAAACAAACCCTAGATCATTCTAAACCTTAGTACAACATCCTAAAGCCCAATATACAACCCAAGTATGCTCAATTTCCAAGTAGGTCTTTTTCCCCTCCATTTCTCATTTAAATTAAGTACAAGTCCTTAAGCTCACTTTACAAACACCCTAAGCACTAATCCTAAACCTTAAACCTAATCCCTAATACATTTCTAAACCCTAATCCTAACCCTAACCCTAAAACAAAAAACCCTATTAGTTTAACCTAAAAACCTTATATAGGCCCTAGTTCAGAATCGGATCAGTCTATAAAATATAGGATCTGGGCAAATCAATAGGTTCTGGGTATTAAGTGAAAATACTAGGTTGTAGCCCTATGTCTTGTGATCATTTTTCCGGTGGACTCAATCCGATTCGATATCGGGTGAATTAGTTATATCCGAAATGGCAAAAGTGAGCAGATTCTGCACACCTATAGTAAACGGCTATTATCTCTAAATTTTTGTATAGTAACCCCCAAATATGTAAAACTAAAAGTTTTAGAAGACTAAAATATCTAACTATGCAAACTAGTTTGAGGTCGATCCGAGTTACTGTTTGTAAATGGCAACCAAATTACCAGGACCAATGTTGGTTGTCCAAAAACAGCCATGTATAAATCAACGAAAAATGCCCTAAAACACTTCTACCACATCACCTCATCCTAACACATCATCTAAGCACCTTCATGACTAACCTACTTCAGCTCCAAGCACCCTAGCACCCTCCTCCATCACCTCCTTGTCATCTTAACTTGGTTACAAAGATAAAACTATTGGTTATAAAACAAAACCTTGCCACCTCCTTGTAGCCATGACTTCACCACCACTTGACACCTCCCTAAGCTATTATAGCAGCCCTTAGTCACCCTTAGGTCGACCTTAAGCCACCACATCAGCCTATGAACTTGGGCACTAAGTTTTACAACCCCTATATAAAGTCAAGACCACCATAAGCTTCAAACACACATTCACGCCATTATCTCCCACCCAAAACGTGTTCTAGCCTTTCTCTAGCAGTAGTATAAGATCCATAGAATTCCTAAGAGAGTTTAGAAGCCAAGAAGTTAAAGCTAGAAGTCCTTGAAATTGTTATCTAGGTGTATGTACTCAAACAGCCCCTATTCGCCTTAATACCCATTCGAATCCACTTTCAAACCCATTTCACCTCAAGAACACCCTCTACACTAGCACTAGCAGATCCTATGATGTCCTAAGAAGGTTTACAAGTGAAGAAACTAAGTGTACATGGTCTAGAAGCTCTATACAAGTCGTGTGAATCAAAACAGCCCCATACGCCCCATTTCACCTTGTTCTTGCTCAATTCTTGTTCAAGTAAGCTCCAAACTCTTTCTATAAGCTCTAGATATGTTGTAGATCTTGTGTAGGCTTTGTTATATTGTTTACATGCTCCATAATGCTTTAGAACACTCCTAGAACTTGACCCGAACTTAGAAAACCCTAATTTGACCCATTTTGATCTAAAATAATTTCTAAACATTAGGAATGTTGTGTTATTATTCTAAGAGGTTTACAAGACTTATAAGAACCTATATGAACCTTTAATTAAGCATTGAATCCTAAAAATAAGCTTGCATGAAGTTTTGGACTAGTTTTGTAAATCATTTTCATGTAAGGGGTATATCTTGTAACTTTTGAAAACTTATAAGTGCAAGGACTATTTTTGCCATATTTCTAAAGTTATAACTATAGGGATCTATTATTTCACTTTCCAAAATACAAGGTTTACTTTGTACGTCTTTTAAAATAGAAGGACCAAACTTGTAAAAGTGAAAACTCTAAGGGTATATTTTGCCATTTTTCATTCTTAAGGGTCTAAAATGTAACATTTTGAAAAAGTGTAGAAATGTGTTCAAAACCTTATAAGACATAACTTTAATTAACGCTTGACGTGCTTATCATTTCCAGTTATTGAGCAAAACGCTTAAAACCAATTATGTTATAACTATTATAAAATTCATCATCGATGTGCTTTTTAAAAATCTTGTCCTGAATCCATATCATATCACGTTACTAGGGAATTTCATGTGAGGGGTTCCATCAGTGTATTCGTCTTGACAAGTTTGCTGGGTTTACGATTTAAAGTGCCATGACTCCTCAAACGATATCACATTGCCTCTTACAGTGATATACTATATCTATAAATTCATAAATCAAATATGATAAAACATTATGAAGGTTTGAAATCAAACTAAGACTCGACATATTATTCCAGGTTACGTGACGAAGCTGCTTTCTTTCAATCGATATTTTGAACTTTCCCGCCCGAGTAGATAACATCGTACCACCATACACACGTCTTTCACTTGATATACTTTTGCCATCAATCAGATTTCCCTATTCTGTTAAGGTGAAGTTCATAACCTTGCCTTTACTTATTTACATGTTTTATAAACTCGCGAGGGGGATACATGCTTGTTTACAAACTCTTTTACATACTCATTTATTTTATAACAATATGATTACTTTTTAAAGACTTAGTGAGTTCATAGCCTCACTTTCAAATCTCTTATATTTTATAAACCCGTAAGGGGGATACATGCTTAAACCATGAATACAAGTGTTTTCTAAATGTATGCTATCCATACATGTATGTTATCCAGATATATTATTGCCTAAGTAGCTTCCAGTGCTATTATTTCCATATCATGAACCATTAATTGCTTACGAGTGAATGCGAATGTTGTGAATAGATCTATTGGGGGTGACTGCTCCCGTTTGTATACCCATTCATAGGGTAGCTAAACACACTATATTTGACCTAATGGGTAACCTTGGCAAGTTACCTTTCCATGGGGACATCTGTTCCCCAACCATTGTCACTACGGCGATGTCCATGTTAACGTATTGGTGTCATGAGCTTAGATGCAATAATAATGTTATCATTTTTCCATGATAATTATATTCGTTGAAATTATTACCATTATGATGACTTGCTTTCAACTGTTCTCCATAATAATGTTGTTCTCTATGATAATGCTATTTTCCATAATAATACTATTTTCTATAATAATTGTGCTCGTGCAATTATTAACCTATAATTTGTATTCAAATTATTTACCATAAACCTATGAATTTCACTCAACCTTTGTCTTAACCCTTTTTATGCATGTTTATCCCAAGTAATTGAGCAACTTATGGCATGGAATGGCATGAACTTGAAGATGGCTAAAACTTGTTATCTTTCACATTTTATGTTTCTAGATTTTGGGACCTGCTTTTGTAAAACTCTGATTTTAAATGAATGATAATGTATCTTTTAAAAACGTCTCTTTTGAGTCGTTTTCTATGATTGTGTCTGTGAATCATGAAGTAATACCCCAGATTAGCTTCCGCTGCTATATTTATCAAAATGGGGGTGTTACAGAGTGGTATCAGAGCCATTTGGTTATAGAGAACAAGGTTAAAATCTAAACTATAACTACTTTTGATATCTTCAAGAAAGTCCTCAGTGCCACTGCCTTTCCCCGAAACAATATGTAAGAAATTTGCTTACCAAATACTACGTAACTATTATAAATTATATTATTTTTCTACCAAGTTATTAGAGATGTGTAGTCTTGGAAGTAATTAGACGTATGAAAGGAGGCAATTATAATTATGGTGCGCAACATAATTATAAATGCATCACACACGTGGACTTGTAACCTTGATTAGCCTAACATGAAAATCGAGTCCGTGCTAAGTATTCATATCTATTACCTAACCTCACTTTAACATTCATCTAAATCTCGGGACGAGATTTCTTTAAGGGGTGGAGAATATAACAACCTGTAATTTTCTAGTATTTTCATCAAAGTAATATCTACTTATTATATTAAGTACTATCTTTTTGAGAGTAAATTTTTCGCTTTATTTTTATTCCATTATGTAACATTGTTTACATAACCAAAGTAAACGAGCTCACGCAACCACCAATACCATATCTATGAATATTTATACTAAGGTAATATATACAAGCCTATAAGACATATGTACAAGTACACTTAGCATATTTTCAAATATGTTTTCCCTCCTGAATCAAGGTGCAAGCCATTTAAACTCAAGATATCACCCAATCAAGCACAACATTCAAATTAGGGTTTCTTTCCCTCCAAATCACTTTTACTTTTGGATATCACTTATCTAGCTCTATGTACAAGTTGCCATAGCATTCTTTTGAATTCCTTTCCCACCAAAATCTTAGTACAACCTTTTAGAGCTCAATGTACAAGTTAAATGTACATGAAATACCAATTAGGTCATCCAACCTCCTAAATCATGTTCAATTCTCATCACCTCCTTAATGCAAGTTACAACACCTTAAGACACAACTTCTAAACCAAGAAAACAAACCCTAGATCATTCTAAACCTTAGTACAACATCCCAAAGCCCAATATACAACCCAAGTATGCACAATATTCAAATTAGGTCATTTTCCCTCTATTTCTCATTTGAATTAAGTACAAGTCCTTAAGCTCACTTTACAAACACCCTAAGCACTAATCCTAAACCTTAAACCTAATCCCTAATACCTTTCTAAACCCTAATCCTAACCCTAACCCTAAAACAGAACCCTAATCTAGTTCTAACCCTAAAACCTAAAACTAGGCCCTAGTTCAGAATCGGATCAGTCTATAAAACATAGGATCTTGGCAAATCAATAGGTTCTGGGTATTAATTGAAAATACTAGGTTGTAGCCCTATGTCTTGTGATCATTTTGCCGGTGGACTCAACCTGATTCGATATCGGATGAATTAGTTATAGCCGAAATGGCAAAAGTACACAAATTCTGCACACCTGTAGTAAACGGCTATTATCTCTAAATTTTTGTATAGTAACTCCTAAATATGTAAAACTAAAAGTTGCAGAGGACTCAAATATCTAACTATGCCCACTGGTTTGAGGTCGATCTGAGTTACAGTTTGTAAATGGCAACCAAATTATCGGGACTAATGTTGGCTATCCAAAAACAACCATGTATAAATCAAACCAAAATGCCTTAAAACACTTCTACCGCATCACCTCATCCTACCACATCATCTAAGCACCTTCATGACTAACCTACTTCAGCTCCAAGCACCCTAGCACCCTCCTCCATCACCTCCGTGTCATCTTAACTTGGTTACAAAGATAAAACTCTTGGTTATAAATCAAACACCACAAAACCTTGTCACCTCCTTGTAGCCATCTCTTCACCACCTCTTGACACCTCCCTTAGCTATTCTAGCAGCCCTTAGTCACCCTTAGGTCGACCTTAATCCACCACATCAACCTATGAACTTGGGCACCAAGTTTTACAACCCTTATATAAAGTCGAGACCACCATAAGCTTCAAACACACATTCTTACCATTCTGTCCCACCCAAAATGTGTTCTAGACTTTCTCTAGCAGTAGTACAAGATCGATAGAAGTCCTAAGAGGGTTTAGAAGCCAAGAAGTCAAAGCTAGAAGTCCTTGAAATTGTTATCTAGGCGTATGTACTCAAACAGCCCCTATTCACCTTAACACCCTCTACACTAGCACTAGCAGATCCTATGATGTCCTAAGAAGGTTTACAAGTGAAGAAACTAAGTGTACATGGTCTAGAAGCTCTATACAAGTCGTGTGAATCAAAACAGCCCCATACGCCCCATTTCACCTTGTTCTTGCTCAATTCTTGTTCAAGTAAGCTCCAAACTCTTTCTATAAGCTCTAGATATGTTGTAGATCTTGTGTAGGCTTTGTTATAATGTTTACATGCTCCATAATGCTTTAGAACACTCCTAGAACTTGACCCGAACTTAGAAAACCCTAATTTGACCCATTTTGATCTAAAATGATTTCTAAACATTAGGAATGTTGTGTTATTATTCTAAGAGGTTTACAAGACTTATAAGAACCTATATGAACCTTTAATTAAGCCTTGAATCCTAAAAATAAGCTTGCATGAAGTTTTGGACTTGTTTTGTAAATCATTTTCATGCAAGGGGTATATACTGTAACTTTTGAAAACTTATAAGTACAAGGACTATTTTTGCCATATTTCTAAAGTTATAACTATAGGGGTCTATTATGTCACTTTCCAAAGTACAAGGTTTACTTTGTACATCTTTTAAACTAGAAGGACCAAACTTGTAAAAGTGAAAACTCCAAGGGTATATTTTGCCATTTTTCATTCTTAAGGGTCTAAAATGTAACATTTTGAAAAAGTGTAAAAATGTGTTCAAAACCTTATAAGACATAACTTTAATTAACGCTTGACGTGCTTATCATTTCCAGTTATTGAGCAAAACGCTTAAAACCGATTATGTTATAACTATTATATAATTCATCATCGATGTGCTTTTAAAAATCCTATCCCGAATCTATATCGTACCACAATACTAGGGAGCTTCATATTAAGGGGTTTCATCTTGGTATTACGTTCTGACTGAGTTGTTGGGTTTACGATTTAAAGTGCCCTAGCTCCTCAAACGTTTACTGAATGACCTCTGAATTATGATGGCCCGAACGGTGATACAATACTCCATAAACTAATGAATCAAAGATATACATTATACTTTATAAAGTTTTGAAACAATCAAACTAAGACTTGACATATTACCCTAGGTTGTGTGTGACAAATCCGTTACTTTCATTTCATATAACTTTTGTTCATCAATCCAAATCCCTATACTGTTAAGGTGAGATTCATAGCCTCGCATTTTCAATCTTTTGAATGTTTTATAAACCCGCGAGGGGGATACATGCTATAAAATGACTTATTGGATTTCTAAACATTACATGACTATAACTGTTTTCAAAAACCCGTAAGGGAGATACATGTTATAAATCATGAATGCAAGTGTTTTCTAAACCATATGTTATTCTAATATATTATTGCCTAAGTACATGGAAGTATCTCTTAGGATAGTAACTCCTAGTATGTCTTCGGGTAATGACTCCCAATATCTCTTTGGGTAATATCTCCCAATATCTCTTTGGGTAGTATCTCCCAATATCTCTTTGGGTAATATCTCCCAATATCTCTTTGGATAATAGCTCCTAGTATCTCTTTTAATAGTGACTCCTAGTATGTCTCGGGTAGAGGCTTCTAGTTCTATTAAGTTTATATACGTGATTCATGAACTAAGGATAATAATACTGTTTTTCTATAAATAATTTGTACTCAATGCAATAATAATATTTCCATGATATTGTCCCTGGCAATGAGAATATTTACATTATGATAACCATTGTATTACACTATTACATTTCATACCTTGAATTTCACTCAACCTCTTATGTTGACCTTTTTATGCATGTTTATCCCAGGTAATTGAGCAACTTATGGCATGGAGTGGCATGGACTTGAAGATGGCAAAAACTTGTTATCATTCACCATTTTGTTTCTAGATTTTAGGGACCTGATTGTAACAAATCTGATTTTAAATGAATGATAATGTATCTTTTAAAAAAGTCTATTTTGAGTTCTCGTTTTCTATGATTGTGTCTGTGATTCATGAAGTAATACCCCAGATTAGCTTCCGCTGCTATATGTCCAAAATGGGGGTGTTACAGATTGGTATCAGAGCTCACGGTTATAGAGAACAAGGGTAAAACCTTAACTATAACTACTTTTCTTTTGCCATCAATGTCCTCCGTGCCACTACATTCCGTGAATTGTGAAGATGCCACTACTTTTTCCGAATAGTATGTAAAAATACATAACTACTATACTATTATATAAATAACTTATGTTATTCATTATTGGGTTGTTACAGTCATGTCTTCTTACACCCACCCTTCTATCCTTTCTGATTACGATGTGGAGGATGCTTTTTCTTCTACAAATGCTCCTAACTATATCCCGACTCCATCAGGCTATTCCCTAGTCACACCAGAAAACATCTCTCCTGACTCTTCAGATGATTTAACTAAAGATCTTTTATCCTCACTATCTATCTCACCTTTTCACGATGATCCGTATATGAAGGTCATACAAGCATATGATGCCATTCCATCACCCCAAGTTATTATTGCTCTACCAGCTATTTTACCTCCACCGATGTTTGATTCCCGAGATTTCTTTCCTCCCGAGGAAATTTCACCACCTAAAGACACTGAGACTCCTGTTGAATCACCCATTCCAGTATCTCCATCTTCATCAATAAGATCTTCATCACCGGTTAGGTCAACTACATCACCACCCGACTATCCCTTTAATAAATCCTTAAATTTTATAAACTAGTTTCCCCAAAAACCAAATAAATTAGAGTGTAATCAGAGTAGCGCAGCAGAAGCATAGTGGGCCCATAACCCTCAGGTCCCAGGATATCAAGGTTCGTCATCAAGAGTCTTCTGAACAAGATCCAAGAACTCAAGGAAAAACCACCATATTAGATCTGTGTCGTTTACAGTTTTCTAGAATCTAACCACTGGATGTATGGTATAAATAATGACGGTGTCAATTTTGTGTAATTACATAGACAAGTTGTTTATGATCTAATACAGTGGTGATTCCGTTATACCTCATTATTTCATAATACCGATTGTGTATGTCGAGACTGTCTATCTTATATCATGATCCAGGATTACTATAATTCTTTTACCATCTGATTTTCTCAAAACCTTTGTATCTAGAAACACTAAATCACTCATTCCATTATTCCTGTGTCTATCTCTCAACGTCTTAATTTCCAAAATTTCCCGTTATATCAAAGAATGATCACAAGTCTTTCTATTCTTATACCTTAATCTTTGATACAACTATATCCTTTTATGGATTCTCATTCTGTGTTGTCTTGTATATAGAATGCCTCCTAAAAGGTCATCAACATCTGCAACACCAGCCATAACTCAGGATGCCATTAGGCAGCTGATTGCTGATGGTATTACTGCAGGCCTGGAAGCACAAGCTGCTGCCATGGCAAATGCTGACAATCCCAATAGGAATACTGGACCAAGAGAACCTCCTGTAGCAAAAAGAGGAAACTACAAAGAATTCATAAACTGTCAACCTTTCTACTTCAATGGTACGGAAGGAGCTGTTGGCCTTATCTACTGGTTTGAACGTACTGAATCGGTATTTTCTCATAGTAAGTATGCCGAGGAAGACAGAGTGACATTTGCTACTGGTACCCTGACCGATGATGCCTTGTCCTGGTGGAATGCATACGCCCAACCTATTGGAATAGAACAAGCCAATAAGATCACCTAGACTGAATTGAAAAGGCTCTTGACCAATAAGTATTGCCCACGAACCGAAATCAAGAAAATAGAAGACGAATTTTACGGTCTGACTATAAAAGAAAATGATCTCAAGACTTAAGTTAGAAGATTCCAAGAATTAGCAGTCTTATGTCCAAACATGGTGCCAAACACTGAGAAACTCATGGAAGCTTTCATCGGGGAACTGCAACAAAACATTGAAGGAAACGTTACTGCTTCAAAGCCTCAGACTCTGGAAGAAGCTACCAACATAGCTCACAGACTAATGGACCAAATACTAAAGCACGATTCTGTGCAAGAAACCACTGATCACAAATAAAAGTTTAATGATAGAAGGAACACCACTGATAATCCTAACAACAACAACTATTCCAATAATCGTGATCTCAACAATAATCATAATCTCAACAACTACCTTAACAATCGCAACAACAATAACTACCAAAATAACCATAACAACCACCAACAGCAGAATAGAAGACAAGAAACTGTTAGGACTTATCCTGCCAAAAGATACCATGGAAACCTTCCTTTGTGTACAAGATGCACCCTGCATCACACAGGAGTTTGCACTGTCAAATGTCAGACTTGCAACGAAGTAGATCATCTAAAGAGAGACTACAAAAACTAAGGACTTCAATTTCTAAATATCACTCTATCACTCAACTAAATCTCAGGACGAGATTTCTGTAAGGTTGGGGGACTATAACAACCCGTAATTTTCTAGTATTTCATCAATGTAATATCTACTTACTATGTTAAGTACTACTTTTTCACGGTAATAAAATTTTCGTTTCATTCTATTCCATTACGTATCATAGTTTACATTCTAAAGTTACAGCTCACAAACCCTATATTATTGCCGTCTATTTTTTATATCTATGTTTATATCATATAAACATCCTAATATGTCAAGTCAATATCTTAATATCATTTCTACAAAGTACATTACTCATATAATGTACCATTTACAACGTTATATCAAAACAGGCTTTAAACGTTAAACGTTTACCTTTAAACCCTAACTATATGTAATGTATACATATAAAAATCAATGTACAAGCAATCAAAGCATATGTACAAGTAATATAACATCTCATTTGAAATATAAACTCCCTCCAAATCAATGTACAAGTCCTTAAAAGCACAATGTACAAGTCATTAAGCATAACTCCCAAAATAGCCGTTTTACCACCGTTTTCATTCTAGTTTCTTTACCACCACTTTTGTACAAGCTACTACACTCAATATACAACATGTAAACCCTAATTACTCTACTCCTAAGCTCTCATACACATTTTAAAAACCCTAAACCCTAAAACAAAACCCTAAACCCTAATTTCACTTTAACCTTAAAATTAAGCCCTAAAACTTAATCCCAAGCCCTAAAAACTAATCCTAAACACTAAACCATAATCATAACACTAATCCTAAACCTTAATCTATCCTAACCTAACCCTAACCTGAAATTAAACCTAAAAACCCTAATACGAGCACCTATCAACCCGATACACCTTAATGACCATTTGTTACCCATTTTTAACACAAGCAACCAACCAAGCACCTCGATGGACCACACCAATGACATCTCCAAGATAGTACAAAGCACTCTTTATCACAACCCTGGCCACCAAGCAAGACAAATCACCTCCTTGTTGTCCCTTTTCTAGCCGTGACACCCAAACACCCCTAAAAACCTTCCAACACTTCCTAGCTACTATTCTAGCTCACCATACTCATCACATAGCATCCCTTAGTCACCATCTATAGCTCATAAGCCTTATCTATCAAGAAAACTTGGCCAACAAGGGTTTTATCCCTGTTAATTAGCTAATCCAAAGAATTTACCTTTCATTTCTTCCCCCACATCTCATCTTTGCCAACAATGGAATTCTAATCACTTCCTTAGCAGCATAGAGATCCAAAGAAGTCCCTAAGCTCAAAATAGAAAGCAAGAAACCAATAAAAACAAAGTCGTGAAGCCCTGGTGTTGTTATTCTAGGGTGTACGAGTACTAAACACCCATTTCGACCCATGTTCAAATCCATAGCTCAATTTCCTGGTTCTATAAGCTTCACCTTCTGTTTCATACTCTTATATGTTCATAATATACCGAGAATCATAAATATACACTTGTTAAAAGCTTTGAACTCAAAATCAACTCGTTATAAGGTTTTGATCCAAAACGAACCCACGAAACCCTAATTTTATGTTTTTATGTAATCTATAAGCTAAACTTGTATAATGTTGTTAAAATCTATTCTAATAAGCTTATTAATGATAATATAAACCATCTTTATTTAGTCTTGATAAGATTTGAATTAAAAAAACTTACGCCGTTTCGTTTTAGAAAACTAATTTGACCCTTTTGATTCTAGCTGTAACTGAATTGTTATTTTAAACTTTTGTTACGTTAAATCTTCATATTTTAGATTATATTTAATACAGCTTAACCTGCAAATTACTTTTCATATTAAAATATCATTATTATGGATTTTGAACTAAAAACGATACATTTTTCATACAAAATGGTATATATCGTAACTTTCTGAAACTTATAACTAAAAGGGGACTGAAAATGTCATTTTATTAAAGTTATAACTATAGGGGTCTATTATGTCACTTTCCAAAGTACAAGGTTTACTTTGTACATCTTTTAACTAGAAGGACCAAACTGTAAAAGTCGAACTCCAAGGTTTATATTTTGCCATTTTTCATTATTAAGGAGTCTAAAAAATGTAACATTTTGAAAAAGTGTAAAAATGTCGTTCTAAACTTATAATACATACTTTAATACGCTTGACGTGCTTATCGTTTCCAGTTATGAGCAAAACGCTTAAAACCGATTATGTTATAACTATTATATAATTCATCATCGATGTGCTTTTAAAAATCCTATCCCGAATCTATATCATACCACAATACTAGGGAGCTTCATATTAAGGGGTTTCATCTTGGTATTACGTTCTGACTGAGTTGTTGGGTTTACAATTTAAAGTGCCCTAGCTCCTCAAACGTTTACTGAATGACCTCTGAATTATGATGGCCCGAACGGTGATACAATACTCCATAAACTAATGAATCAAAGATATACATTATACTTTATAAAGTTTTGAAACAATCAAACTAAGACTTGACATATTACCCCAGGTTGCGTGTGATGAAGCCGTTACTTTCATTTCATATACCTTTGCTATCCAATAACATTTCCCTTTACTGTTGTGTGAGTTTATAGCTCGCCTTTTCAATCTTTGAATGTTTTTATAAACTCGCGAGGGGGATACATGCGATAATAATGAGTTATTGCGATTTCTAAATCCTTACATGACTATAATGTTTTCAAAACCGTAAAGGGAGAACTTGTTATAAATCATGAAGCATGTGTTTTCTAATACAATTATGCTATTCTAATATATTATTGCCTAAGTACATGGAAGTATCTCTTAGGATAGTAACTCCTAGTATATATTCGGGTAATGACTCCTAATATCTCTTTGGGTAATATCTCCCAATATCTCTTTGGGTAGTATCTCCTAATATCTCTTTAGATAATATCTCTTTGGCTAATAGCTCCTAGTATCTCTTTTAATAGTGACTCCTAGTATGTCTCGGGTAGAGGCTTCCAGTTCTATTAAGTTTATATACGTGATTCATGAACTAAGGACAATAATACTGTTTTTCTATAAATAAATTATACTCAATGCAATAATAATATTTCCATGATAATTGTCCCTGCAATGCGAATATTTCCATTATGATAACTTGTATTCAACTATTACATTTCAAACCTATGAATTTCACTCAACCTTTGTGTTGACCCTTTTTATGCATGTTTATCCCAGGTAATTGAGCAACTTATGGCATGGAGTGGCATGGACTTGAAGATGGCTAAAACTTGTTATTATTCACATTTTATGTTTCTAGATTTTAGGACCTGCCTTTGTAAAACTCTGATTTTAAATGAATGATAACGTATCTTTTAAAAACGTCTCTTTTGAGTCGTTTTCTATGATTGTGTCTGTGATTCATGAAGTAATACCCCAGATTAGCTTCCGCTGCTATATGTCTAAAATGGGGGTGTTACAAAATGGATCATGAAAAATGAAATCAGAATGATTTCAAAAGAATGGCACAATCTCTGAATTTCCGGGATACACATCATCTAAAGAAAAAGAGGAAGAAGATGATGAAGAAGAAGAAGAAGAAGAGGAAGAAGAGGATGAAGAAGAGGAAGAAAAAGAGGAGGAAGAGTCGGAAAAGAATGGATCGAATGACGCATCAGAAATGGGGTCAAACTCCGAATCTCCAGGTTATGCAGCATTCGACAATGAAGCGGAATCAGATCTCGAGTCCACAGCAAGGAGTGAACCCAAGTGTAATGTGATGGAAGATACTTGTGAGAGTGGCGTTCGACCCAAACCAGATTCATCTTAGCTATTCATGCCTATATGTTACCCGACTACCCATTTCGTTTTATGTTTTGAAAAATTTAGTTTGTTATTCCATGGTTGGAGCCATGTTTAGGAATGTTTACTTTCGCTTTTTAGATTTTCAAGAATTTTAATATTATGACTTAAGTATTTGTTGGATTACTTCCGCGTATGATAAGTTGAATGATTTGAATTATGTGTTATGTGGTGTGTTAACCTTAAGAAATGTCATCATAGGAGGGAGTACACTCGTGAAAGGGGGCATCTATAATTATGGTGGCCAACATAATTATACAGTGCGGCCACGGACACAAGTGGACTTGAAAGCTTTGATTAACATGGATTGAGGTTGACACGTTGTTATGCTTGTTTTACTTGTATGTATATGGTAATGTGTAGAGTATGATAGAATTATGGGATTGGAAATCCTTATTATATCGTCTAATGTATATAAATTTTATCTTATATAGAAATGGCTCCAACCCGACAAAGTGGCCCTAGCAATGACGAGAACCTTGACATCGCTGCTATCATCGCGCAACAATTGCAAATCATAATTCCTCAAATCGTCACACAAGTAACTGATAATGTGAACAATGCAAATGCTAATGGTGGGAATGGGAATGGTGGAACCAATGTATGTTATTACAAGGCATTCTTGGCTTGTAATCCTCAAGACTATGATGGGAAAGGTGGTGCAGTAGCATTTACTAGGTGGATTGAGAAAATGGAGTCACTGATTGAAAATAATGGATGTGCGGAGAATCAAAAGGTGAAGTACGTTGCTAGTTCGTTCATAAATAAGGCCTTGACTTAGTGGAACACCCAGGTTCAGGCAAGGGGTCGTGAAGCTACTATGGGAATGACATGGGTTGAGTTCAAGGCATTGCTTGTGGAAGATTTTTATCCAAGTAACGAAATGGAGAAGTTGGAGAGTGAGTTATGGAATCATACTATGGTTGGGGCTAATCATGCGGGGTATACTGATTGGTTCCATGAGTTGGCCAAACTGGTCCCACACTTGGTAACTCTTGAGTCGAAGCGCATCAGAAGGTATATAAGCAGATTGGTACCTCAAATTCATGGAATGCTCTGAGCAACTCAACCAACTACAATACAAAGTGCTATTCTTAAGTCTAGGATACTTACTGATGAGGCAGTCCGTTGTGGTACTTTGACAAGGAGTAGTGAGAAAAGAAATAAAGTGAAAGAAACAAGTAAACAAGGAGGTTCATGGAAAGATAATAAGAAGGCAAAAGTGGGAAAAGGATTTGTAGCGACAGCTCCTCCTAGGAATGTGAATGTGGGCGCATATCCTAAGTGTGCTAAGTGTTTTACTTATCATCTAGAAAATGGACCTTGTAGGTTGTGTTTCAACTGTCAGAAACAAGGTCACTTTGCTAGAGATTGTCGGGCGCCGGTTAAGCAGGTGGCGCCAGTTAGTGCTGTTATGATGGGAAATAATCAAAGGGTTTGTTATGAATGTGGGAGCTCCAAACATCTTTACAATACTTGTCCTAAGTTGAGCCGAGCACCTGGTCAAGCAGGAAACCGTCTAGCTTTGGAGGGCAACCGAAATACCCAGAACAATGGGAATTAAGCTAGAGGAAGGGCCTTCAGTGTGAATGCAGTCGATGTCTTGCAGGATCCTAACGTTGTGACGGGTACTTTCTCTTTAAAGAATCACTTTGCTACTATACTATTTGATTCTGGAGCTGATTTTAGTTTTATTTCTACTAAATTTGCGCCCTTACTAAATGTGAAACCTAGTATTGTAAGCCTTGGATATGTAATAGAAGTAGCTCATGGTAAGAAAGAAGAAGTTGATAGGATTATTCGTGACTGCAAACTAGAACTAGGAAATTCCTTATTCACTATAGATTTGATACCGTTGGGTCATGGAAGTTTTGATGTGATTGTAGGGATGGATTGGTTGTCTAAGAATAAAGCTGAGATAGTGTGTCATGAGAAGATAGTTAGGATACCGATGGAAGGTGGTGAGATACTTCGAGTTCAAGGGGAACGTACTTTATGAGGCACGAAAACACTAATGAGCACGAAGGCAGATGAACCGAAGTTGAGTGATATTCCCATCGTACGAGATTTCATTGATGTATTTTCGGAAGACTTGTCGGGATTACTACCGCAACAACAAGTTGAGCTCCACATAGACTTAATTCCTAAAGCGACGCCGGTTTTGAAGTCTCCATATCGACTAGCACCCTCGGAAATACAAGAGTTGTCTGAACAACTTCAAGAATTGCAAGATAAAAGTTTTATTCGGACAAGTCATTCTCCGTGGGGAGAACCAGTATTGTTCGTTAAGAAGAAAGACGGTTCATTGCGTATGTGCATAGATTATCAGGAATTGAACAAGTTGACCGTCAAGAACCGTTACCCTCTCCTCAGGATCGACGACTTATTCGATCAATTGCAAGGAGCGCGTTATTTCTCTAAGATATATCTTCAGTCGGGTTATCATCAGCTTGGAGTGCATGAGGATGATATTCCAAAGACTGCGTTCAGAACGCGATAGACACTTTGAGTTTACGGTTATGCCTTTTGGGTTAACCAATGCACCAGCGGTCTTCATGGACTTAATGAGCCGGGTTTGTAAATCGTACTTAGATAAGTTTGTCATTGTATCCATTGATGACATCTTGATCTAATCAAAGACTAAGGAGGATCATGAGGTTCATTTAAAGTTGGTGTTGGTTCTGCTGAAGAAGGAGAGGTTGTATGGTAAGTTTTCAAAGTGTGAGTTCTGGTTGCAGGAAGTACATTTCCTCAGTCACATGGTCAATCATAACGGTATTCACGTGGACCCAAGTAAGATTGAGGCAGTAAAGAACTGGAAAGCTCGTACAACGCCATCCAAAATACGATCATTTTTGGGTTAGCTGGTTTCTACCGACGTTTTATCGTGAACTTCTCTAAGATTGCTATACCCCTTACTTCGTTGACTCATAAAAACAAGAAGTATGAGTGGGGAGCGGAGCAGGAAGAGGATTTCTAGACTTTGAAAGATAATTTGTGTAATGCTCCAATACTGTCATTGTCTGATGGAATTGAAGATTTTATAGTCTACTGTGACGCGCCAAATCAAGGATTAGGTTGTGTACTTAGGCAGAGAGGCAAGGTAGTTACCTATGCATCACGACAATTAAAGATCCATAAGAAGAATTATACAACACACGACCTAGAGTTGGGAGCAGTAGTGTTTGCTCTTAAGACTTGGAGGCATTACTTGTACGGAACAAAGAGTGTCATCTATACGTATCATAAGAGTCTTCAACACATATTCGATAAGAATGAGTTGAATATGCGTCAAAGAAGGTGGATTGAGTTATTTAGTGACTATGAGTGTGAGATTTGCTACCATCCAGGTAAGGCGAACGTAGTAGCTGATGCCTTAAGTAGGAAAGAGCGAGTGAAACCTAGACGTGTACGAGCATTGGCTATGACCATTCAGTCCGGAGTTAAAAGAATGATTTTGCAGCTCAGAGTGAGGCGTTCGAGGAAGAGAATGTGTCAGCAGAAAGATTACACCGATTAGACCAGCAAATGGAAAGGAAAAAAGATGAGAGCTTGTACTTTATAGATCGCATATGGGTTCCGTTAGTGGGAGATGTGAGAACCATAATCATGGACGAAGCTCATAAGACTAGGTACTTTGTGCATCCGGGAGCGGATAAGATGTACCATGATCTTCGGGATATGTATTGGTGGCCAGGTATGAAAAGGGATATTGCTACATATGTTAGCAAATGTTTAACTTGTTCGAAAGTGAAGGCTGAGCATCAAAGGCCTTCAGGGTTATTGCAACAACCAGAGATACCCGAGTGGAAATAGGATAATATCACTATGGATTTTATTACGAAGTTAGCTAGGTCAAAGAGTGGGCATGATATAATATAGGTAATAGTCGACAGACTGACCAAGTCAGCTTATTTTCTAGTGACGCGTGAGGATCATATTATGAAGAAGTTGGCAAAGTTGTACATTGATGAGATCGTCGCACGGCATGGAGTGCATGTGTTGATTATTTCGGATCGAGATGGACGGTTTACATCGCATTTCTAGCAAACATTACAAAAAGATTTAGGGACGCGATTGGATATGATGTTACGGCTACATCTCAGATGAGTGGACAAGTTGGGCGTAACAATTAGTATATTACGATGATATGTTAAGGGATTTGTGATCGAATTTAATGGCAGTTGGGATGTTCATCTACCGTTAGATGAATTTTTTTATAATAATAGTTACCATTCGAGTGTTCAATGTGCTCTGTTTGAAGCACTGTATGGAAGGAAATGTAGGCCACCCATTTTGTGGGCTGAAATTAAAGAAAGCAGGTTGATTGGACCGGAATTGGTGCAAGAGACGACTGATAAGGTAGTATTGAGAAAGGAAAAGGTCAAAGCGGTGAGAGATCGTCAAAAGAGCTACACTTATAATAGGTGCAAGCCACTAGAGTTTAAGGTTGGGGATCGAGTGTTACTGAAGGTGTCACCTTGGAAGGGCATGATACAGTTAAGAAAGAAAGGTAAGTTGTCACCGAGGTATGTAGGACCATTTGAAATCCTTGAAAGGATTGGCCTTGTAGCTTATCGATTAAGATTGCTCGAGGAATTCAGTAGTGTGCACGACACATTTTATGTGTCGAATTTGAAGAAGTGTTTGGCGGATGCAAATCTGCATGTGTCACTAGACGAGATTAAGGTTGACAAAACCCTTCATTTTGTTGAGGAATCCGTAGAAATTATGGACCGTGAGGTTAAGAGTTTAAAACGTAGTAAGATTCTAATCGTTAAAGTTCGGCAA
Source organism: Tanacetum coccineum (assembly GCA_026074375.1). Lineage (NCBI taxonomy): Eukaryota > Viridiplantae > Streptophyta > Magnoliopsida > Asterales > Asteraceae > Tanacetum > Tanacetum coccineum. The sequence continues at coordinate 20,089 of BQNB010096023.1, forward strand.
TAGCTGGCTGTTTGATAGGTGTAGGCTTTTTGGGCTTGTCAGCTTCAGAAGTTGTCTTCTTCTGTCTACCCTCTTTTGTTGTGGGTTTACGAGCAACCATTTCCAAATACTGCTGGTAGTATGATGAATTTTGAATGGCTTTCGTAATTGACTCTTTTGGAATAGACTTTCCAAAAACCTCATCCTTTTCGCCTTTGGGGACAAACTTGAGATTACCAAGAAGAATGTCATCTCCCGTAACGTGAACCAGAGACCCAGGTATTCTATGAATCTTATGTTCACTTCCCAAATAAAATATTATAAGCTTTGTGAACCGGCAGTAAGGAATGACGTGAGGCGTTGGCTTCTGGTTAGGAATATTAAGATTGGCCCAATGAGCAAAGAAAATCTAGATAGCTTGCACAAACTCTTCCCACAAAAGTTCTGCATAGTAAACATTGGATCTTGTGACAATACCCCACAACATTTGAAGAACAGGATGTCGGGGCTTGTCACTGCCAAAAGTCTTGCCGGTTAAGCACTGGTTGATCAAAGACAAAATAGCTCTCCACGGTTGATATAGATTATTCACATGCATCTTAGAAACAAAGTGAATTTCTTTTGGATAACCTAGTTCGTTCACAAAGTCCATAACTTGGTCACCAGCTGGATGTGACACAAATGGATGAGTTGAGTCTGCAGGGGTAATCTCCAAAGCCTTACGAAGAAGATCATCATTAAGAGTAAACCATTGTTCGTCCAATTGGAAGCTGTATACCTGTCACACCCCGCCAAGACAGAAACGCGAGGCGCGACGAGAAAGGGAATCATCACAACACATTAACGTCTATATAGAGAAACTAAAACATGCATAAAATACAAGGTATAGACACGTAGTGTCATGAAAATACCCAAACACATCAACAAAATCCAAAAGGAGTTTAACATTAAAATGAAGGCAGTTCATGCCAACGTCATGACATGCAAACATTCATACATCCTAACAAAGCAAACAATTAACATTCATCATCCAAAACAAATAACGAAATCTAGATAACTAAACTTCGCCAGCTGCCTACGGTCCATCTAGCCACTTTTCCTAACTTTAATCTCATCCTGCTGAATACCTGAAAATAATGCTTATACGTCAACATAATGGTTGGTGAGAAACATAGGTTTTCAGACACACACATTCAATCCATTCTAAAAACAATTTAACAATTCCTGCAATTAATAAAACAATACACTTGCACGGCAATTAGCCTATCTAACATACAAGACTAACATGCAATTCTATCCTAACGAAACACTAAACACCAAGCAGAGGTGGGGGGGGGGGGGGGTGGGGGGTGGGGGAGGGGGGGGGGGACCAATATCGCTCTTGGATCATACCAAATCCTCTTTCCCTCTAGCTCAGGCCATGGATATCCATAAGTAATCCACCTAACTAGGCATCAAATCAATATCACATCACATAACATGTAGCACATAACGCATATCAGTCACAAATCTAGTCCTCACGCATTTACACTAAACACATAATCAACAGAATTAAAAACTCATTTCATCACCTGCATCATTTCCATCTCAAGTTTAAAACACAATAAAAAGTGGGACTATGTTAATAACCTAAAGCTCATAAGCGCTTCTAATTCCTATCACGCCAAATATACAATAAATAAACACAGTTACATAGGACCAATCAAAAATGCTTTAGTCCATGTAGCACACATATGATGATGTCTAAGGGTTGATTAACCATCATGGTCACCCCAAACTCTTGGCCCAAACCTTAACCACCTCATTATACACTTACACTAGTTAAACTACAATTTTTATCAAATAAATACAGAATTTTAGTGTGACTTTACCCTCTCAAAACCCTTACCGTCTGACCTTTATAAATTATACCAAAAATCATCTAAGCTTATTTATGAGTTTACTAACTACCTTGTGATTCCCAACCACTCATTACATGTGCAACTATCCTAAATAAAATCCAACTTCAAAACTGTCCCATTCGGATCTGATTGCACACTAAAATGTACGGCCCTAATTACCATACCTAGACACAAAATCAGAAGCTATCCTTCTAGGGTCCATTTATATGCATATATAAATTAACCACTGTAGATTAGCTAACCTTAAATCCACTTTTAAGTAGGTTTTTACCCTCTAAAAACATGACCTAATCTGACCGTTATTCACTGTTTTGAAAACTTTTCTTGTAACCAATATTTACCAAACTTCCAGAACTCCAAATCAGCGAGGTCGGACGTTTTTGAAAAATAGGACTCTTTGAACTACATTTTAGGCATTGAATCATATCAAAAACACGATCTAACATCTTGATATCTTCAGTTGAAACACAGCCTAAATTCTGATCAACTCTAAATCAGTTCTACGCAATTCCTAACATGCTATCATGCATGGAGCATAACACTAAACTAACCCTAATCATTATACACTCATTATGTCATATTTATCTGTATTTTATGTAAACCCTAGATCCATTATATTATTTGTTACATGATTTGAGAGATTAAATAAAAACTTAATTAAGATCATACCTAAACCTTCACTTGATTATACTTGAATCACACCTTGAATCTTGATAAAGAAAATTTATTTATTTTTCTTCTTTTGGGGGTTTCGGCCGATCACAAGGAGAGAGGGGAAGAAAAAGTGATTTAGGGTTTTATTGGTTTTGTATTTATGATCCATGAATCTAATTATAGTCAGAACTTTATTTCCTTTTTTTTTCTTTTCTTTTAAACGGCTGAATATCACCCCTTTATATTTATTTATTATATTATATTTTTTTATCTATTTTTATATATATATATATATTCTTTTTTTATTTTATTTATTTATTAACTAATTATCTTCATTACCTTAAGTTTTCATAAAAACTTAAGCTAATTTGGGTAAACATTTTTACATAAACGCAACATACTAAACCTTTTAAAAATAACTTTTCATTTCACATTTCACTTTCTATATTTAGAAAGTTTGCTACAAACTTCCCTATTTCACTCACTTAACTTATTTCCAACATAATACATTTCTCATAACCGCTTAACATAAAGTCATCCAACTATTTACATAGCATTGCATGCAATACGCCTTTCTTTTTCTATTATCACTATATGTGAACAAATAGAATACTTATCACTAAACACAAACGCACTCAAAATGAGATGATCATACACCTCAAAACGATATCATGCACCTATTCAAACCAGTTAGCACACATAAGTTACACATAGCACACAAGAATCACACAGAAAGAACCCTTAGCCATTTCTAAAGGTATCACTAACCTGATTAAATCACGGATGTTACAGTATCCCCTCCTTGAGGAAATCTCATCCCGAGATTTAACTAGCAGGCTCAACAACTCGATCCACGAACAACTGTGGATACTTAATCCTCATCTGGTCTTCGTGTTCCCAAGTAAACTCAGTACCATGTTTCGAATTCCACCTAACTTTCACAAGTGCTATTTTCTTACGTTTTAACTTCTTAATTTCTTGATCCATAATCTTACTGTCCTCGACATAACGAAGTGTTTGTGACCTTGATTCATTCCAAAGGGGCACATGCAAATTTGCTCTGCAAGGCACTTCTTCGGTTTGGACACATGAAAGGTGTCCATGCAAGCTACATCAACTCATCAGGTAACCTCAACCTAATAATTCTACAGGACCTATCCTTTTCAGGATCTCAACGCCCTACATATCTTGGTGCTAACTTACCCTTCTTTCCAAAACAAACTATGCCCTTCCAAGGTGTCACCTTTAACAATACACGATCACCCACCTCAAACTCTAACAGCTTACGCCTATAATCAACATAGCTCTTTTGATGATATCTCGTCGCTTTGGGCTTTTCCTTTACCAACACTACCTTATCAGTCGTTTCTTGCTCTAACTCAGGTCCAATCAAACTACTCCCTCCAATCTCTGCCCATAGAACAGGCGATCTACATTTCCTACCATACAAAGCTTCAAACGGAGCACACCGAATGCTCAATTGATAACTACTACCAAAATCAACAACACATGCCCTCATTATATCCTCCAAAGTCTGAATCATACGTTCACTTTGTCCATCCGCTTGAGGATGCTAAGCAGTACTCAAATCCAATCACGTCTCTAACACTTTCTGCAGCGTCTGCCAAAAACCACGAGGTAAATCATCCATCTCAATCTAAGTTGATCGTCACCAGAATTCCATTCCTTGCTATTATCTCATCAATATAAATTTTTGCCAACTTCACATCTTGAAATCAACTTGTCTAGCTAGAAAATGAGCTCCAACTTTCCTAGTCAGTATATCGCAATCCACCAAATCACATCATACACGCACTACTTTGACCTTGGAAATTTAGTGATAAAATCCCTGGTGATTCTATCTCATTTTCTCTCAGTATCTAAGGCTGTGGCATCAAGCCAAAAGCTTTGAATTGCAGCCTTCACTCTAAACAAATCCGGACATTGCTATACATAGTAGCTATGTCCTTTTCTACTCGTGGCTACAACGTCTCGCGCGCGCTCGCCAAGGTTATAGTACGTCTTATCCCGCCTCCCGGATGTACAAGTTTCTGATGCTTGGGCTCATCCATTTACACTTTCTACAATGGAAACCTAAATTCGATCCATAAGTATAAACTCTCGTTTCCTTTTCTTTCTTCTGTAGGATCTAAAAACATGTAGCCTTTCTGCGAGTACGTTCTCTTGCTTGAATGCCTCACTTTGGGCTGCCAGTATCATTCTTCTTACTCGTCTTGATTTCACTCTCTCCTTTCTACACAACGCATCACCCACTACATTCGCTTTATCAGAGTATCACACAAATTGTTCTTCAAGGTCTGAAAAGCCTCTTCTTGTTCTATGCTCTACTCATACTTCTGATTCTTCTCAGTTAGGGAAGTAAGGGGGTTCAACAATCTTAAAAAAAATTCGCGATGAACGTCGGTAGTAACCTGCCAATCCTAAGAATAATCATCCAATTCCTCACTGTCTCACTCGTACTCGGGTCCACGTGAATACGTTATGGTTGACCACGTGACCAAGAAAATGCACTTCTTTCAACCAAAACTCACACTTAGAAACTTTAGCATACAGCTTCTCCTTCCTCAGTATCTCAAACACTAACTTCAAATGAACTTCATGTTCCTCCTTCAACTTTGAGTAGGCCAGAATGTCATCAATGAATACGATGACAAACCTACCTAAGTACGGTTTGCAAACCCGGTTCATTAAGTCCATGAAAACCGTTGGTGCATTGGTTAACCCAAAAGGCATAACCGTAGACTCAAAATGTCCGTATCTCGTTCAAAATGCGGTCTTTGGAATGGCATCCTCATGCACTCGTAGCTGATGATAACCTGACCGAAAATCTATCTTTAAGAAAGGACACGCTCCTCGTAACTGATCAAACAAGTCATCAATTCTAGGGAGTGGATAACGGTTTTTAACAGTGTAAATCACTTATGTGTCCATTTTAACATGATGTCATTAACATCATAAGATATATAAAAGTGTACAATATGATGACAACAAGTAAAAACTCTTTTTTACATGATCAAAATCCTAAATGGTGATTCAAGCTATAAAGATATAACATATGCATGTAATGATAAATGTAAGAATATAA
>BQNB010096024.1:0-13673 GCA_026074375.1 Tanacetum coccineum
TCGATATAGAATTAACAATAGAATTTGCATCCTTAACACCAAGGAATTTAATAAAACCAAAGCGTTTACCTCCTTTAGATAATTTATTAGCGATGAAAGCGTCAACCAAACGACCATGAGAAGCACACACGTTCCATAATCCTTTTGATGTTAATGCCGGAGGCATATTGGTGACATAAAAGGATGTTGCAATGTTCTCCAAATCCTTATGATAAGGATTTCCAATTGGTTTTGATTTCTTGTTCCGAGTTATCCATGTCCAACCATTTTGATCCGTATTGACGAATTCCTTTCCCATGAAGAAGAAAATTGATTAGGGTTTTTGAAGATTAGGGATTTTTTTTTTGATTGAATGAAAGATCGAGGAAGAAGATGGGGAGGGGTTGAAGGGAGGAAAATTGATTAGGGTTTTTGAAGATTAGGGTTTTTTTTTTGATTGAATGAAAGATTGAGGAAGAAGATGGGGAGGGGTTGAAGGGAGGAAAATTGATTAGGGTTTTTGAAGATTAGGTTTTTTTTATTAAATGAAAGATTGAGGAAGAATTAGTGGGAGGGGAGGAGCGTATCGTCAAGGTACATGTATGAATTTCGTTTTTTTTTCACTTTCAATAATCATATAATCACATAAATCGTACATTTTCCATCGTCAAACATAAATAACATGATCAAGTCATCCAAAAATAACTCTATATATATACAACTCTAATCTTTAAAATTCGGAGGCCTCTGGGCGGCCTAAGCTTTATGAAGGCATAAAGGAAATTTAAATATGAGGCTTCTACGGATGTTTTATTTTTTATATTTATTTTTTTCTTACTATTAGTTTTTCGGTGCATTGGATTAATAGGACATCTAATTATCAAACCAAAAACATAGTGAGGAGCTAAAAGTTTATTGAAGATAGAAAATATATTTTGAGAAAGAGAAAACCTAAGCTTTGCTTTATGATAATCTATAAATCTAAAGAACCGAACTAACACGAACGAAGCTTGTGCGTGTTCGTTAATTTAAGTGTAACCTAACGAACGAACTAATATGACTTAAACAATTGAACATTGACCCTTTCATATTTGTTCGTTGAAAAATCGTTTAATCTTGTTCGTTCATTAAGACACTAGTTGTGAGTGATTATTGAAACGTTTAATTCTTTTACAAAATGAGTTAAAAGTCATTAAAATTTGTAGCACTAAATGAACTCAATTTATCATTTGTAATAACAAAAAGATGGACCTAATCGTGTTTTTTAAAACTCAAATAAAGACTTAAATGTATGGATTTAAAGAATGAACAAAAACTAAGCAAAATCTCAATAATATTAGCAGTTTTAGTAACCGAGACATTTTATATATCGAGATCTCAAGATGATGCTAAAAAAATATGTGATTGGGTATATATTAAAGAATGGCATTAAAAAATAGGGGGCCCTTAAACAGTCGGGGGGCTAAAGCGATGAATTTAGCAGCTTTACCCTTGAGCCATCACTGACCTCTTAAAAACAGAGGCCCTGTGTCGTTTGATTACCCTACACATGCTCAAAGCCAGCCCTGCATGTGAGCAAGATAAGAGAACCTATCTGTGACACGAAGACATAAATACGGATAGTAATACAAAGAAACTTCGGTCCTTCAACGGACAAGTGATCTAAAAGAACAAAATAAAGATACTGAGATTTCCATTTAAAAGGCGTAAGTGATGTTTAAATTCAACTTAATTGACTTAATATGAAAAAAACTGAATTTATTAAGTCATGTGAAAAGTGTTTGTTAGTGACCTAATAGAGAAAGATGACTGAAAATATTAACTAATAAAATTGAGAGTGTATGCATAAGTCATCTCTTAATTAAACATGATTTAATAGAATATTTTAACAAACGAACCCGTACTGTTATTTCTCTTATAAAAAGTTTCTATTCAACATATAATAAAAACTTTCAAAGGATTCAATAGACAGCATGCGTAAAGCTATATTATTCCAATGATTTTTTGAACTTCTTTTAGTGATATGGTGATGGATGCCAATTTCGGGACATTCAGCTTAAAATTATACATAATTTAATAATTAAAAGTATGTGATAATTCCATTTAGGGTCATTTTTAGGGGAGTGCAGTAAGCGCGATTGCACAGCCACCTTTTGATGAGGGCCACAAAAATTTCATACTTATATATATATATATATATGTATATATATATGTATATGTATATATGTATATATATAGGATCAAATGAGTAGTTTTTTAATAAAAAAGAAGGATAAGATGTACTATAAACTTTTTTTTTTTGAACAGCAAATTTTATTGAAGAATCTAGCAAGGAGCTAGCATTACAAGATAATCAAATGAGGATGTTTCAACCAACTATCCCAACTAACAGCGGTTTTACCCCTAGCATTACACCAAGAAAAGGAACGCCTAACAATGTCAATAAAAAGAGTTTCAAATCTAGGAGAAGCAGCCTCGAATAGAATCTGATTTCTCGCCGCCCAGATACTCCACCACATCGTGTAGAAAACTCCTTCTAACGCCCTCTTAGAATTAGAACGCATCCGGATATTAGAGAACCATTGAAGCCAAGAAGCATATGAATCGAACGAGGCTCTACCTAAATTCCACCAAATGCAACAAGGGGTTGTAATTCACAGGCAGTTGAGAGTTCACAGTATGAGGAAGGTCAATTCCGTCCTAAGTTGCATGGGAGACATGGGAGTGGCATAAATAACAATGAAGGTGGTTCAATACTAGCTCTTCTAGAAGATATGATTAATGTTGGTAAAACCATGGGTTTTAATTTGGCAGGCTGTGCTAAAGATATGGAGAAAATCATAAGTTCTCAAGGAGCGCAAGATGGTTTTAAATGAATTGTTTGTCCCTTAATATCCAAGGTCTAGGATCCAAGGCCAAAAGAATTTGGATCAAGGAGTTATGTAACAAGCATAAGATTTCGTTTCTTTCTATACAAGAGACCAAGTTTGACAAAGTTTCTGATTCGGAGGTAAGGAGTTTTTGGGGTAATTCTATTTTCGAGTTTATTATTAGTGATGCTATCGGAAATTCTGGAGGTTTGCTTTGTGCTTGGAACCCTAATATTTTTCATAAAGAACATCATATTATTTCAGATAATTTCATTGCTCTCTACGGGACTTGGAAGCCGAATAAGTCTAAGATGTTATTTATAAATGTTTATGCTCCACAACCAGGTTCGCTTAAGCGCATTTTGTGGTCTTACTTATCCACTCTAATTAATCGTTGGAATGGAGAGTGCATAGTTATGGGAGATTTCAATGAGGTTAGGCGGAAAGAGGAGCGGTGGGGATCTATATTTGATGCGCATGGTTCGAGATACTTCAACAATTTTATCGATCACGCTGGGCTTGTTGAAATTCAATTGGAAGGGTTCAGTTTCACTTGGTCCCATGTTTCGGCTGCTAAAATGAGTAAACTGGATAGATTCTTGGTTTCGGATGGAGTGTTTTCGTTGTTTCCACATGTTTCGGCTATTTGCCTTGATAGAAACCTTTCTGACCATAGGCCAATATTGCTTCGTGAAGTTTGTGTTGATTATGGTCCAACGCCATTTAGGTTTTATCACTCTTGGTTTGAATTACAAGGTTTTGATCTCTTTATCACGCAGACTTGGGAAGATATTCAGTTGGATGATAAAAATGACTTGGTTCGTTTCAAGAAGAAGCTACAAACGCTCAAAAAGGCAATTCGTGTTTGGGTTAATACGCAGAAGAGTAGTCAATCGGCCTCTGTTCATGAACTTAAGTCCAAACTTAATCTGATCGACTCTAAGATTGATAAAGGGGATGTTAATGCCGACCTTCTTGTTACACGTATGAGTATCATGAAACAGCTTCAAGAAACAAATTATTTAGAATCCCGTGATCATTTTCAAAAAGCTAAAATTCATTGGGCTGTAGAGGGTGATGAGAACTCGAAGTTCTTTCATGGGATTGTTAACAAAAAGCGTGCCAACCTAGCTGTTAAAGGAGTCATGGTAGATGGGGATTGGGTTGATGATCCTATTAGAGTTAAAGAGGAGTTTCATGACTACTTCGCTACTCGTTTTTGTGAAACTGAGCCATCATCCGGATACATTGACTTTAACTTTCCTAACAAGATCAGCGGAGATCAGTTGGCCGACATTGAATCTCCTATCTCTAATGATGAAATTCGTAGGGCTGTTTGGGGATGTGGCGAGAATAAATCACCTGGTCCGGACGGATTTTCTTTTGAATTCTTTCGAAAATTTTGGCACGTAGTAGGTAACGATTTGTGTGCGGCCGTCACTTGGTTTTCTGAACATTACTATTTTCCAAGTGGGTGTAATTCCTCTTTCATTGCTCTAATTCCGAAGTGTTTAGATCCGAAAACAGTGGGAGATTATAGACCTATTTGCTTGATTGGAAGTATATACAAAGTTGTCACGAAGATTCTTGCTAATCGACTTTCTTTGGTAATTTCTGATTTGGTTTCGGAAGTACAAACGGCTTTCTTACCTAATCGACAAATATTGGATGGGCCTTTTATCATTACTGAGCTTCTTGCCCGCTGCCGTCACAAGAAACAAAAAGCGATGGTTTTTAAGGTCGATTTCGCAAAAGCATATGACTCTGTTAGATGGGATTATTTGGAGGCTGTTCTTATATCGTTCGGCTTTGGGGCTAAGTGGGTCGCATGGATTCGAGGATGTCTTCTGTCTAGCAAGGCGTCGGTTCTTGTTAATGGGAGTCCTACGAAGGAGTTCCAATTTTTTCGTGGCTTGAAACAAGGAGACCCTTTGGCTCCTTTCCTCTTCATATTGGTCATGGAATCTCTTCATCTATCGTTCTCTAGACTTATCGATGCGGGTATGTTCGTTGGTATTAAGCTTGATTCGACGACTACGTTATCTCACTTGTTTTACGCGGACGATGCCATTTTCATTGGGGAGTGGTCTCAATCAAACTTGTCTTGTATTTTGAATATGCTCCATTGTTTTTCTTTGATCTCGGGCCTGTCCTTAAACCTTTCGAAGTGTCAGCTTCTTGGCGTAGGGTTGTCCGATGTCATTGTCTCCGAGGCAGCTTCTCAAATTGGGTGCTCGATCATGCATACCCCGTTTAAATATTTGGGAGTTTCGGTTGGGGGCAACATGAATTTGATCAGTTCTTGGGATGACGTAGTTAACAAGTTAAAGTCTAGACTTTCTACTTGGAAACTCAAAACCCTTTCTATAGGGGGTCGACTAACGCTCATTAAATCAGTCTTAGGCTCTACGCCAATATACAATATGTCTATATACAAGGTTCCTAAGGCTGTGCTCTGTGTCATGGAGTCTATTCGCAGAAATTTCTTTAACGGTATTCGTGAGGGTGAGCGGAAGATTGCTTGGGTTAAGTGGTCTAAGGTCCTTGCTCCTAAATCGCAGGGAGGTCTTGGAGTTTCCAGCTATTACGCCCTTAATAGAGGTCTTTTAGCAAAATGGATATGGCGTTTTATCTCTCGTGACAATTCTTTGTGGTATCGAGTTATTCATGCTATCCATGGACCGAGTATGGATGATATCTCAGTTACTTATCCATCTTTGTGGAAATCCATCATTCGAGAAATGGACACTCTTAAACACCAAGGTATGGACTTTATTTCACATTGTAAATTACGTGTTGGAAACGGGACGTCCACCAGATTCTGGAAAGACATGTGGCTTGGCAATTCTCGTCTATGTATGGAGTATCCGCGGCTGTTTGCTCTTGAAAACGATAAAGAATGCAAGGTGGCCACAAAATTACATGGGCCTTTTGAATCTTCTTTTAGACGGAATGTAAGAGGAGGTATAGAGTCTTCGCAGCTTTCTCACATTCTTGGTGACCTCGAGTCTGTGGTTATCCGATATGCAATGACTTAAATTTGATGCATTCATAATCTTTGATCGACATTATAATGCATCATAATGTGTTTTCTAGCTTTTAATTGATGCATTTGATATTTTCTCATTGTTTTTTTGTTATATACATGTGCTTAAATCATGAAAATCAATTTGCAACATCATACACATCAAATTAACTTTCGGAATCAAAATGTTGCATTGGATGAATATGTAATGCATCTAATGCAATATGTTCATATCAAAATGTATGATATTAGTCACTTTCTCACCAATTCTTATTTTAAATTTACTTCTCACTGGATCCCTACTATTCTATATATATATATATTATTATTAGAGAGGAGAGAGAGAGAGAGCGAGAGAGAGAGAGTATAACAATTCGAGTATAAATTAGCTTATGCATATAGATACATATGGATTTTGTGATGTATTTAAAGGGCTCTTTTTTGGTTTTGAAAATAAAAAAAGGCAAACAAAAACCGAACTGCACGTTTTGAAAGTGGTTATGTTTTTGAATTTAAGTTATGTGAATATGAAATTTGATTTAGGGGGTGTTTGGGGATTGATTATTAAAAAAATAAATTATCGTTTTGAAAACGGGATAATTTTTTAAATAATCGGCTGGTAACAAACGTGGTTTTAAAATATAGTGTTTGGATTTGATTCTCTTGTGTAATATCGCAATAATCAAATAATCAGTTTTTCTTATGTTTAGCAAATTAGATTATTTGATAACTTAATATGCAAAATGACTAAAAAATACATCACAATTATAAAATAGTTTTGTCAATTTAATGATGAAAGTTTAACGGATGGAGTAAATATTTAACAAAGAAATATTTAAAAGCTTTTCCATATACTACAAAGAAAAAATCATTCCTATCGCAATATATTTTTTTTGTCAAAAAATAAAAACCACAACGGATGGAGTAAATATTTAACAAAGAAATGAACACTTATCCTCACCTTTTGACTTCTTCCAAAATTCCTATGTATATCACTACTGACGCTCGGAATCAATTTAACACATCAAAATTATTAACCCAACAAGTTATAATCCAAGAATTCTAAATGATCGCGAGTTCATCAGAGTGGACTTGATGCGGTCGTCCGTCATTCGTCGCAACAATGTCACCGCTGACAAGCTGAAGATCGGTAGATTTATTTTTCAAGAAGAAGGTATTTTTTCAGAAACAAAAGTCACCACAGTAGTAGGAAACAAGAGGAAAAAACAATATTCGAGGGCTAATTTGGTAAATTTGTATGTCAGAGGTTAATTGCATTTTCCAACAGCAGGTGGTCATGTGTTTTTTCAAAACCACGTTTTGAAGGCTACAAAACGTAGAAAAGCGATTTTTGGCTTTTGTTATCCAAACACTATTATTATATTATTTGCGTTTCAATAACACAATAAGCAAATAATCTGATGGCAAACGCAATGCCAAACACCCCCTTAGATACTAAGGGACTAATCTTCACCTTTCATCTTCATCTATGAATGAGATTAAACTAAAAACTTATTTTCATCTTTTTTTTTAAATATATCTCTCAAATCGTTAATTGTTAACGAAAAAAATTATACCATCACGACGACCATTTAATTATCTTTCTATGGATATCTACTTTGATATACTTTCGATAAACTTTTTTTTCGTTTTTTTCACGTTTTTTTTGAATTTTTACATTTTTTGACTTTTTTCTTTTTTTTTTCGTTGTTAAAATTTACATGAGAAATCGCATGTGATTAAACACTAATAAAATCACATGTGATATTAGTGTTAAATCACATATGATATTACTGATAAATCACATATGATATTAGTGTTAAATCATATATGATATGTAATTCTAATGCAATCACATGTAATTCGATGTTAGTGTTAAATCACATATGATTTTATACGAATATTCAAATTAGTGTTTAATCACATGTGATATTTTCATGCACGTTTCAACAACGAAAAAAGAACGTAAAAAAACTTAAAATCGAAAAAAACATGAAAAAAACAAAAAAAAAGTTTGTCGAAAGTATAATATAGTAGATATCTATATAAAGATAATTAAATGCTCGTCGTGATAATATATTTTTTTCACTTAACAATTAACGGTTTAAGAACTATTTAAAATATAAAAAATAGATGATGTAATAAAATGTTTTTAATCTCAGTCATAGATTTTTTTTATATGAATGATGGAGATGAGTCCCCTAGTATCCAAGTCATTTATGGTATCCAATATACTATCCTCATTTGGGGGACGTTTTTCTCGGTATCTTAGTTTGAGTCTGGGTGCAGTTTTTTTTGTTTTCTCGATTATAGGCTAGGTGCAATGGTGACCATCATGTGATCACATCCCCACTATCACTTTAGCTTCTTTTTTTCAAGACAATTTCATGATCAACTCGGTGTAATAAAGAGATTGATGACATTACAATAAACATAACAGAAAAAATCCATCAAATAAACAGCCACACACACAAACAAGTCGGTCGCATAATCGTCCGACTTTCACTTTTGGGGTTTAGGCGCGTCACTTTGGGATGGTGTAATGGAGGGACTTGTCTTGAATGATCGACAACCAACATGATGACCGAGTTGGAGACCGATTGCTACACCCACAGTCTTAGTGACAGAACTTAAACACTTTTGTTGGGTGGGCCAAAACACAAAATTTTATATGTACAAAAAGAAATTATGGTGGGTTTGGTAGAGGGAAAAAAATAAAAGAAATAGAATTGGATTTAATTCTCCTGTTTGGTAGAGAGAAATAAAAAAGTGGAGAATTCAAGAGAATTTGGTTGAGAATTGTAGAGAAATGGTAGTGTAATTTTGGTCACCCTCATTTCCATCATTTTTGTAGAGAATTTGGAGAAATGAGTTTTATTTTTCTTCTTGTTTTTTGGTTTTTTAGTAACCATGATTGTTTACTTTTTTACCGACTAATTCACGAGGTTTGAACCTACCGTCACACAAATTTTAATAGTATTGGTCTCAAGGCATTTCGAGAGTTTTTTTTGTAATTTTTATATTATTCTTCGTAATCGCTTCACATTAAATTTTTATTAAAGAATGTACTTTGTTAAAAAAAATTATGCAAACAAATTATGTGTGAAATATCATGTGCTCAAAACATGTTGAAAAAAAATGACGGTGAAATTATCGTAATATAAATTGCCTCGTTCTGACTAAATCAGTACTCTTGTAATTTTTTTTGAATCGAGTATTTTTTTTATACTAGCCGGGTACCCGCGCAATGCGGCGGCGGGTACCCTGTGACTATATTTTGCGGCGAGCAAATGTTATCCGGCTAAGCGTTTTTCTAACGAAAAAATAAAGAATCTCTGCAGTAAGTACCAGTAAGAGTTGAGGAGTGAAAGTGAGGGTATATTGAGAGACTATTTTTGCTGTAACAAAAAACATTTGTGTGTGGGAGATATGAAATGGTTTGTGTGGATTTATATTATGGATGCGGTTACACATTTTTAATAATCATTATTGATAGTAATGATTTAAGCGGTTACACGTTTTTAATAATTATTGGAGGCCGTTACAATGATGGTTTAAACGGTTACACGTTTTTAATGATATTGCTTATTCTTTTTTTAAGATTTGGAAATGATAAACTTGGACAAATTCAATAATTATTTTTAACAGTGAACAATCACTACATAATAAAAAGAAAAAAAATTACTGTAGAACGTAAGTAGTAGTTAAGTAAATTGAACAATTCCAAACACCCTAATAATCACAAATCAAATATTAAAATTCTAACAATTCGACAAAATAAAACCCCAAACGGGTTATCATCATCATCATCGATCATCAATTCAAAACTACAATCACCAAATCACTAACATAACATGATGAAAAAAACTAACTAAAAATCTCAGCCACTTCATCAAAAGTTAATAGATTCTGGATTACAGATGTTTTGCAGATCAATCATTAATTCATAAGACTCTATCCCTAAAAAAAATCCAAATCCATCAAACCTTAGCATTTAACATCAACGATGTAAGCCCTCAACAATTTTTGAAATCATCCTTGCAACAATTAACCATTATGTCATCAAACATTTTAACAAAATCATCCAAATCAAACATCTTAAACCCTCTTCATTCATCTTCAAAACCTTCATCACCTTTTTAAAAAAACGTCACCGGAATAAGAAGACCTTCATTTCTTTGGTACCCATATTCCTCTTCTACTTTGGTACCCGTATTCCTCCAAAGCCATGATCATTAGATTGGTAGACGGCAGAGACAATGGCGACGGTAGCGGCTGACAACACATGATGTTGGCAAAGGTGGCGGCAGAACTAAACGGTAGTGGCAGCAAAATCTGATATGTGAGACGGCGGAATTTGATGGTTTGAAGAAAGAACGAGAAAGGTGTTTGTGTTTTTAAGAGAGATAAAATAGGGAGATGAAAATGGTGTAATGAATTTTGTTAGTGTGTTAGGTTTTTATACTCGTATTTGAGTTTGTGGTTTACACTTAAATGATGTTTAATGGACCGTTACAAATGGACCACATGAATGCAGCCGTTACAATTTGACTAAATTGATGACAATATCAATGTTAGCAGTTACAAGTTGACTGTTTTAAAAAACGTATATGGGCCGTTACAACTTTACCATTTAATTGGTTGTTACACGTTTTGAGGTGTTACACGTTTTAGTTATTAAAGGATTTTAAAGGCTTTTAAATGTGTATGATGAATATTTTCTAATAGTTTTACATCTTTCCCAATAAAGTAATCTTTTTTACTTAATTTTTTAAGACTTCTAAAAATAGATGGGCTAAATGTTTTATAAAGAAAAAGAAAGGTGTTTGTGTTTTTAAGAGAGATGAAAATGGTGTAATGAATTTTGTTAGTGTGTTAGGTTTTTATACTCGTATTTGAGTTTATGGTTTACACTTAAATGATGTTTAATGGATCGTTACAAATAGACCACATGAATGCAGTAGTTACAATTTGACTGAATTGATGACAATAGCAATGTTAGCAGTTACAAGTTGACTGTATTAAAACACGTATATGGGTCGTTACAGCTTTACCATTTAATTGGTTGTTACATGTTTTGGGGTGTTACAAATTTTGGCTATTAAAGGATTTTAAAGGCTTTTAAATATGTATGACGTACATTTTCTAATGGTTTTACATCTTTCCCGATAAAGTAATCTTTTTTACTTAATTTTTTAAGACTTCTAAAAATAGATGGACTAAATGCTTTATAAAGTAGTATAGATATAGATTGTACCTATTACGTGTAACATGTTTTTATAGTGGCATTTTGTTAAGGATATGGTATGATTTTGCATTATTAAGGCATGATTATAGCAATATTGGAGAGCTGTTACTTTTTTTCAGTTGTTACAAGTCTTAAGGTTAGAGGGATGTTACTTTGTTTTTATAGATCGAAAAGGAGAAGATGAAAAAGTGGAGAAAAACTCACCAAATAACTTTGAGCCATGGAAAAATAAAGAGAGAAAGAGATACAATCACGTGCATCATGTTGATAAGGTAGCAGCGGTTGGCAGCAGATGATGATCATGCTAAAGTAGGGGAGAGCAGGTGGAAGCCGGTCATTCCGGAGAGAGATCGGCAAAGACGAAGGAAAAATCCAGCGGCAAACAGCGGCTGGTGGCGGCCGGGGTGGTGGTAACGTCCGACGTGGTAGTCACGTCCGGTGGTAGGGCCGGCGTGATGATGTGGGGGTGGTGGATGATAGTTTTTATGATATGAGAGAATATCGAGTATTTTTTGTTGTGTCTGTGTTTGTGTGGTGTGTGAAATGGATTGTAGTTATATTTATAGTGATAAAATGTAACAGCCTTTTTAATGGTTTTTAAAGAGGGTGTTAAATTGTTTGGCAGAATTTAATTGCTTGCATAAAAAGATTGTACATTATGTTTTGTAACTTGAAATGTAACAGCCTTTTTAATGGCTTTTAAAGAGGGTGTTAAATTGTTTGGCAGAATTTTATTGGTTGCATAAAAAGATTGTACAACGTGCATAAGGATTTGCACTACTTAAGACTTCTTTTTATAGTAATCTTTTTTACTTAAAATTTTAAGTACTTCTAATTTTAGAAATTGGCTAAATGCTTTATAAAGTAGTAGAGATACTTGCATTGTGCTTATGATTGTGTGAATGGTTGTGTATGTATTGTTAGTTAAGGTTGTATATATATTGTTAGTTAAGGTTGTGTAGATCTTTGTACTAAATATTGTATGTGTGGTTATATTGTTAGAATATGTGTTAGCTATTGTTAACCTATTATCGACACTTCTCATATTGCGTTAAACTTGATCGGATAATTGATACAAATGATTTAAAATTTTTAAATGAAAACGTATTTACCCCCTCTACGGTTTCCAAACTCATAGTAATACAATTTATATCTCCTCTGATTTCTACACAGATACTCCAATGTAACCGGGGTACGAAAACAACACTCGTAAAAAAATATTTGAGTGAATACTCTTTTGATAGTCATTAGACTATTATTCAGAGTAACATAGAACTTGTTTTCGGAGTTTCTTGGTCAAACTATATTGGATTGCAAGTGGTCCTAACTCCAAAGGCCAATAACTTTTGTTCAGAAAATGATTTGTTTGGCCTACGTCTAGCAGATCACAAATTATTCAACAAACCACTCGAGTAATAGTCGAGTACGCGAGTTGTTTGGGTAATTATTTGCTTTAAAATAACTTGTCAAGCATCTACAATGCAAAAAAAATTTAAAGACTTTTTGCATTTAATCATTTTAATGCATACAACTTTTGTAGGCTAAAGCTTTGAAGAATGCCTTGTAGTTTAATAAGTCATTAGAAAAAGCTTTTAATCCAATGCAAGAAAATCCTTTTAAAAAGCTTTTTAAAATTGTAAAAAATCATTGTGTTTTTTGCATTAGAGATGCTCTAAACGTGGTACATATGTATTTTTAAGATTTTGGTAAATATCTTTATAAGTTCATAAACAATTATAAATGTATAGTTGTAAAGTTATTGTACACATAATACAATTGTAAATGCATAGTCTGTTTTATATGTTCACCGCCATGAATTTTTTAGCAACACAATTGATATTTTATTGTCACGAAAAATATATAACCGGAAAACATTTGCTCGCAGGAAAATTTAATTACACATGTGCCAAGCACCACAAACATACGATTGTCTAGCTAGTTTATTACATTAGCTATGACATCAACAATGAAAGGTTGATTCTTTGGAAACAAAAAAATAACGTGGGTCGCTTGGAATAATGTTCTTGCTTCGAAGAAAAATGGTGGGTTAGGCGTTTCGAGTTTTTATGCTCTCAATCGGTTTGGAGGTTTGTTTCCGAAGACGGGTCTTTATGGTCTCGTGTCATACAAGCGGTTTATGGGTCTCACATTGGTTCACATTCGGTTCATATGGTTTCTACTTGGAGTTCGATTATGCGGGAAGTTCAATTGTTAAAATTTCTTGGGATTCCTTCAATGATTTGATCATCTTTTGGCATGCTTCTAAAGAGAAAAAACACAGGTTCTATGTTATTACTACTTCGGTTCTTTGGTGGCTTTGGAGATACCGAAATAGCGTCACGTTTAACTCTCAACCGTTGAGGAAAAGTGATCTATTCGATAATGTTCGTTTCTCTTCATTTCCGTGGCTTCACAATAGGGACCATATGAAGTTATCTTGGAATGACTGGCATATGTATCTCCTTCGATCACGCGTAATGGCAATGATTAGAGCTGCTTTTGGTTTTTTCCTGAAGCTGGCGTTCAAGTTCGCTGGGTTGGCGTACCTGTA
>BQNB010096025.1:8362-13362 GCA_026074375.1 Tanacetum coccineum
GTTGGTAAAGAAGAATCATAGAAAGCGTAATTCTGAATGGAGCTGACCATAAGCCATGAAGTTGATTGCATACTTGCTGTACGAAGCAAAGGTCTAATCATCAACTGGCTCTCATTTCTCATATTTTCATAACAGGGAGAATAATAATATCGCATTCCACAAACATTTTTTTTTGTAAGATACGCATACCTGAAGTGCATTAGCATCTGTTGTTATCATATTTGTTATTCTCCCAGACGGAACATTCTTTCGGGCTTCA
The DNA here is from genome assembly GCA_026074375.1 of Tanacetum coccineum. NCBI lineage: Eukaryota > Viridiplantae > Streptophyta > Magnoliopsida > Asterales > Asteraceae > Tanacetum > Tanacetum coccineum. The sequence continues at coordinate 8,622 of BQNB010096025.1, forward strand.
TGGGTTAGCATCAAGGATTTTCTAAATACAGAAGCCACCTATTAAAACGTACAATATCAGATATTATGTGTATATCATGCTGACTAAAATCTGGTGGGGAGAAAACACAGCTCATAAGCAATAAATAACTTACCAAAATTGATCTTATTCTGAACCCGACCCTTGCTACATTCTGAAAGTATTGAGCTTCACATAGAACTCCTAATGACTGGATGTTGTACAAATAAATTTTTTAGTTGTGTTGCGTTAGTTTTACTAGAATAAAGATATGAATATGAGTAATAATTTACAACATACCACACCAACAAATATTGAAAAGGCGTAGACGTAGCCAATCCATGAAGGATCACCTTGTTGTAATGACTGCAAAAAGTGTAATCATATTATTACACGTAGGAAGAAAGATATTAGAAAAAACTGCAGCTACGTACAAAAAACACACACAATAGATGCATCGTTTAGCTAATAACGGATTAGAAATATGGAACTTGCCTGTAGGAGATAACTTAATATAACAGGCCCGACGAACTGGGAAAGATCATTTCCTATCTACAAGTGATGAGATTGGATCTTGTGTTACTTGACTGCTTCAAGGAATTTGAAATTTGAAATCTAACTGATATACTAGGCCTAGGTGTGGCCAGTTCGACCCATTTACTTATCAATGGGTGCATCCGGGTTATGTTTATACTCTATCGGGTCAAACGGGTAGAGCCATAAAAGTTTGCATAAAAGGACACTGGTCAAAAGGTAAAATAGATTGCAAGTTGCCCAAAGTGCATTTTTAATGCATAAAATCTCCTGAATTATGCTGTTCAAAATGTAAGATTATTACGGAAATAACATAACTTTTGTAACCATATACTGATAAATTTTAAGAAAAAGTGTTTGGTGCCGACCCAACCTGAATTGACCCGTTTGACCCATTACCCAGCCCTTTTTGCCACTTCTAGTTAAGGGAATGAACTCATTACTTTGAAAAGACCTCCAAACCAGAATCTGCAGAGAATAACCAACAGCGGATAGTTAAATAACAATGCCGGTATGTATTTGCATTATCTTAGAATGGTCAAAGTGGTGAATATTCACCTTCCTCCAACTGTATTATTTAGACATCGTAAAAGAAATGGATTTGACTTCTGAGATTCTTTAACCCAACATTCTTGGAATCTACAAGTGGTAACAACTAGTCATCTCAGCTATCATCTAGTGATCGGGAAAACGAACTAAGTAAATTATATAAAATCACAGAGCTATGTACTTTTTACTCAGCGTCTCAGTCCGGTCCCATGTGTCTAATATCCAGACATCTTTTTCTGTTATAGGCTTTCGGTAGCCCTGCTCCATAAGGGGCGTCATCCATCCAAAATATATTCCTACCATAACAATGATGCACGATATTATGATTATTCAGTTTAAACACATTTCTATAGGAGGTGGATATTTTGAACTCTTATCTATGAATGCGCCGATTTAAGTTTGTTTTGTTTCAAATACAAAAAAGTAGCTAAAGGGGGAATGCGTCAAATGGTTAGCAGTTGCCCATAGTTTATTTTAAATAATTGCAGCATGTTATATTGTTTTATCTATATAACGATTATCATTGTAGTAGTAATTATAATAGTTTTCTAGTCATAACTATCTCATTTTCATATTTATCAAATCATTCTAAAATACAAAAGACAATGTATTTGCAGGTCAAGTGGTCAACCCGAGCAGAAATGACCTGTTTTCATCAGCAGTATAGTAAAAGATGAACCGTTATATAGACCAGCCAAAACGCTAACTCTAGTTTTATCCGTTTAGATTCTTACTTGAAATTATGTTGGCATGCCTCTCGGGACAAATATGCTCTCCTCCACGAAGTACTTCATACTTGATGTCGTCAATAGACTCGGTTTGAAGTGGGATATAACCCAGGTAAGTATCCAAATTTGGTATGTAAGCAAGAAGAAATATTCCAAACAAAGCCTGCATAAAAAATTGTATCATTTATTAACAAGCAATAAGTTTGTTAAGTGCCAAAAATTTGCTTTAGTTGCCCGCACTAATCAATAAATTATGAACAGAAAGGAAGCACGATCAATAATCCCTATATTATCATGAATAAGATAATGTGTGTTCTGAATCAAACAACTTTAAACATAAAAAACAAGAGAGACGTAAACTTAACCTGGCAGAACAATGAACTGATGTAGATGTAGAGTACATATCTGCAGAAGAAAATACAATTGTGATTATGCTTTCCATACATGTTACCACTTCCTTCAATATATCAGAGACATGATTTAACTGAAAGGGAGAGTAAATTGATTTGCCACAATAAACAAACTTAAACATATCAACTTAGAACAGAAATTTTACTTGATACAATAAAAAGGAAGGGATACCGACCTTGCGTATAAATCTTTTACTGAAAGAATGACACTAAGTTTCACAATATCCGCAACCAAGACATAAAGTACCCCAAACCGGACATACCAGCGAAACTCTCTTACATACACTTTGGTTTCAAGAAGAGTCATGATCACCAAAGAGCTCCAAACAAGGGTCTCAAGTGTAAGCGAAACCACCTGCATTGAGGTATGGTACTAAACATCAGAAACCTCTCTAGCTACATTGTTGTTTCATCTTATTGTTTATATTTTCAGTTACTTTCCGATAGTTATAGATGGAAATGGGTGGGATGGGTTCATTGGAGAACAGATAAAATTGGGTCATTTCTGTTATAGACCGGCCTGGGTTGACCTGTGGCACTTTTTGTCCAAATTTTTTTAATAATTTAAAAATCATACATGTATCTAGTATGATTTAAAATGTTATCCTGTCTAAAGTAATATAGTTTTTTAGAGGAAGGTTATGCATTAAAAGTACACCGTAAAAAAGTTCGACCATCTGACCAAATTCCTTTCAAGCTAAAATTTGGTTTAACCCGTTAGAGATAAAGCACAAACAAAATCGACCCATTATAAGCAAGCATGCCACTATTGCCACCTCTACGTATGGTGTTAATTTATTAAGAAAAGGCAGATCTTAGAGTACCAAACTACCATGTGTTAGATATTTCTTTAAAAAAAGACGGTTAATGCACAAGTGTCACAAGCACAACAATGATGAAATATATACCTCAAATGGAGCAAAGCTAGTTTGTGCATCAAAGTCAAACATCGAAACACCAAAAAGTAACCGATACATGGACACTGCAGCGGAATAACCAGCTAAAAAGGCCAACATATAATTATAATATTTCGAGCGTAAGCACAACCTCTTGACCTTAACGTCTTTTATGATCAACCATAATCTGTATAAGCACAAGCCCATCAAAGCCAAATTTGACAGACAACCCACAACAGATTCAATACCACACGGTGTATAAGCACCAAGAGCACTAGCTGTTATTTTTGCCCAAACGCCATTTTCATCTGGCCGGCAAAACCAAACCAGTGGCTCAAATCCCATGATTCTTATTCCTCACTCTACAGAATATCACAAGGACAGTTCAGATACGAATTGTGGCAAAGTTCCCTGAAACAATGATACGACAAATATCAGTTTTACACTTCAGTTACTTTAAAAAGATGCTTGGATGACCCTTTAAAAGGAAATTATCTGATACATCCACCTTCTGTTAATGATTAGTTGATCATTTGGGTTTGAATAATTGTAACAAAGAGGTGCTTATTAAAACTGCTTATCACTTTTTGAAATAAGTTATCCGGAATAAGAAAGTGTGCTTATCAAGAAAAGCTTAAATGACTCTTAACTAATCAGGTAAACAATCCCGATAAGCAATCACAAACACCCTCAAAACTGCTTATATTAGTATATTACTAAACTTTTTGTATCTGTTATCCACCACAGTACACCATCAAAAGTATTCAGTACAACATCAAGAGGCAGAGCAGAAGCACGTCCAAGCAGCCGCTTTCATGCTGCTAATCTAATTTTGTATCGGTTACAAAATGCACATCGAAACATCCCATAAAACTTAAAAATGGTAGATACCTTTAACAGGCCCGTCTCTATATTTTTGAAAATTTTGAGGGCCTGTGCGAAATTACATAATGAAACCTTTCGAGAAAAAAATATTATATATAAAATGTCATTGTTCATAAGATATAAAGCAAATTAGTTATATAAACGTTTAACATATAGTCAAGGAGACAAATTTTGGGGCTCCTGAAATTTTTGAGGCCATGTGCGCACACCGTCAATGACGGCCCTGACCTTTAAGCACATAAATGCACAAGAAACAAACACATAGAAAACGACTCGAAACAAGCTAGTTCACTTACAGAACCAGAGTGCATGGGAACCAATGAGTGATCCTAGTTCCAACAGTTTAGTGAGCTTAAGTAGTAGACTAAACATACGAAAAGTGGGCCATACATGGTGACATTATGAAACAATGATTATTGGTGTACGTGGTCGTCATTGCTTACGAACATTAATCCGAAAGAAAGCATCATATTCATAGTAGGACAAATATGTTGGGCCTGACCATTTTTGGCTGCTGGTTAGACATTTTCTGTATTTGTGTGGTTTTTATATATGTGTCACTATGCTATTTAAAGGCGGGTAGAAAATATTCTTTGTAACAATATGGTGATCAGCAATATCTTTATTGTGACACAAGTCAAATCCCTTTTTTCCTCTTTTACACATTTTTTCCGGATGTCCTTTTATGCTGATGATGTTAAGTAAATACGAAAAATAATGCTCCAGAGAAATTACAAGCTAG
>BQNB010096025.1:18362-25728 GCA_026074375.1 Tanacetum coccineum
GATGAACAAATGGTTACTCTTATTTCATTAATCAAAGAGAATTTTGTCAATGGAAAAGGGGTTCACTCTAATATGGAAGGTACTTATATGAATTCTAGTATTGTGTTTAATAATAATTTTGAGAAATTCTTCTGTTCTAATAGCTCTTTGCATTCTAAGCTTGTCTTTAAAGGGCTAATTACTGATTCAGGTGCTAATCAATACATAACTTACACTGATAAGAATCTTATTAATGTCATTCATATTTCTTACTTAAAAATTAAAGTAACTCATCCTAATGGGAATGAGGCATTTATTACTAGAACTGGAAATATGCCTTTGACTGATTACTTGACTTTATATGATGTTTTGGTTGTACCTGAATACTGTGTAAGTTTGATGAGTGATCATAAAGTTGCTAGAGATAGTAAACTTGTGATTGCATTTGATGAAATGCATTGTTATGTGATGAACCATGATTTGAGGAAAGGAAAAATTTTGGGGACTGGTAAACAAATTGGTGGATTATATTACTTTGATGGAAATCAAGGTATAAATTTTGAGAATTTTAAAAGTAATAATGTATGTTTTTTTATCTAAACAGATTTGGCATTGCAGACTTGGTCAACCTGCTCACCAAGTTCTGGATGTTTTAAAACATACCTTAAGTTTTGACAATAAAAACACTGAATTAATTTGTGACACTTGTCAACGAGCTAAACAGACCAGAGAACCTTTTCCTCTTAGTAATCATGTGTCAACTGAATTGGGTGAACTAGTTCATCTTTATTTGTGGGGACCTTATAAAGTCACTAGTAGGGAGGGGTTTAAATTTTTCTTTACCATTGTGGATGATTTTTCAAGGGCTGTTTGGGTTTATTTGCTTAAGTCTAAGACTGAAGTTTTCCATGATATAATGGTGTTTTATAATTTCATTAAAACTCAGTTTAAGAAAAACATTAAGGTCTTTAGGAGTGACAATGGTACTGAATTTGTTAATAAATAATTTTATGGTTTCTGTGAATGTAATAGTATTATTCACCAGACCTCATGTAGCTATACCCCTCAACAAAATGGAATTGTTGAGAGAAAGCATCAACACCTTCTTAATATTGCTAGATCCCTTCTTTTCCAGTGAGGGATTCCTTTAAATATGTGGTCTGAATGTGTTCTAACTGCTACCTATTTGATTAACAGATTACCTATCTCTGTGTAGAGTGGTTGGTCCTTGTTTCAAATGGATATTAATAATGCTTTTCTGTATGGCGACTTAGAAGAAACTATTTATATAACTTTACCTCATGGTTATTTTCCTGATAATGAGACTAAAGTGTGTAAACTTAATAAGTCTTTATATGGTCTTAAGTAGACTCCTAGGCAATGGAATGCTAAGCTTACCACTGCTTTGCTTGAAAATAATTTTGTACAGAGTAAAAGTGATTATAGTCTATTCACTAAGTCTTTTGGTGATATTTCATTGCTTTGTTAGTTTCTGTTGATGATATAATTATAGCTGGGAATAGTTTAACTGAAATTGAAAAGGTTAAGCAATTTATTAAAACTAAGTTTATGATCAAAGACTTAGGGAAGTTAAAATACTTTCTTGGAATTGAGGTTTTAGATACTCCTAAGGGTATTTGTTTGAATCAAAGAAAGTATTGTTTTGAGCTTATTGATGAATTTAGATTACTTGCCGGAAAACCTTCTAATTTGCCTATGCAGCCTAATATATCTTTGACTAGTAAACCAAGTGATACGGATCCTCTGCTTGATAATGTTACTGAGTATCAAAAGCTTATTGGCAAGCTTATATACTTAACCACTACTAGACCTGATATTGCTTACACAGTTTCTTGTCTTAGTCAGTTTATGCATAATCCTCTTAAGAGCCATCTAAAAACTGCTTTAAAGGTAATCAGGTATTTAAAAGGTTCTCTAGGTAAGGGTATAAATGTGATTAAAGGGTCTGCATCTAGTATTGATCTTAAAGCATACTCAGATGCATACTGGGCAAGGTGTGCTTGATACTAGAAGGTCTATTACTGGTTATTGTGTATTCATGTGTAGATATTTGGTTTCTTGGAAGAGTAAAAAACAAAACACAATTTCAAAATCCTCTATAGAAGTCATTTGGATTCTTAATATTTTAAAAGATTTAAAGTGTTTTAATCTCTTACCTTATGAAGTCATTTGGATTCTTAATATTTTAAAAGATTTAAAGTGTTTTAATCTCTTACCTTTAGAGGTGTTTTGTGACAGTAATTCATCAATTAAAATTGATGCCAATCCCATTTTTCATGAACGAACTAAACACTTAGAAATTGACTTACATTTTGTAAGAGAAAAAACTGTTGCTGGGGTGATTGAAACTGTAAAAATAAAAACTGCAAATCAAATTACAAATATTCTAACTAAGGGATTGGATACAAAACAACATAATATTTTGTGTTATAAATTAGGGATGACTGATTTGTTTCAAAATAAGATTAAGGGAGGGTGGTAAGAATAATCTTATCCCGTTTTATATCTCAGGGACTGATTCTGTCAATGTGTATTGTAGTTTTGAATTACTTTGGGCTCAAGGAGTTAACTTCTTAAAGATGAAGGACCAAAAGTGTCAAGTAGGAATTCTCAGCTGGGTATATAAGCTCAAGAAAGGGTTATGATTTCTCATAACCCTAAAATCTCTTCTCTCTCTAAAGAAATACGCTCCTCTCCCTCTCTTTCTAGAAAATTTGTATTTGATCTTGTTGTTCATTCTTTTTAATAGAACAATCACTAATTAGGTGATTGAATTACACCTGATTAGCAGTGGTGATTTGGTTTTGAGTTATTAATTAAGATCATGCTGTTTGATCTTTTTGTTAGAGATTGTTTAGATCTTGAATTAAGATTCAAGATCATTATTCTGTTTTAATAAAATTTGTTCAAGAGAGATTAGAGAGAAAATATAGAAGATTATAGTAGAGAGAATAGTTTCAACCAACCCTTCACCCTTACCTCTAGCCCTCCTTATATAGGAAAGATGGTGGTACATGGTAAGCTTATGGTACGGTGAAGAGTATTTAGTACATAATTAAGTAATTAACAAGACATGACATCACACAATAAATGACCATGAGTGACGTACACTTTTTATGATCCTAACAATCTCCCCCTAAGGGATGTCACTCAGGCCTAATCTACAAACGGTAATATGTCTTGTCATGTCTTCTACCAATAAACAGCTCGAGCCTTCTAAACCTTCTTCGTTCTTTGAGCGCCTTCTTGATATTTTCTACAAATTTCTTTGTCTTCTTATCATCATCTTTGGTCCAGTAGTACTTCTTCATCCCTTCATTATCATATCCTAGCTTGTTGTTCCTCATGATGATTTCAAGCTTGCTAAGGACTTTGTTAAGAGTACCATCACTGAATTTGTGGAGTTTATCCGATCTCATCAACCTCTTTCTGTTGTCAACTCCTTCATACACAACACCTACATGTTTGTTGATGATAGTGTAAGGTATGAACCTGTGGAGGCAACCTTCCATGAAATGTGGCTTGGTTAGATTGAGTTTAGTCTGATAACTCTCGACTCCCATCTGCACGTCTTCAACCCTATTCATGATCACAATTGTGTGAATGTACATCCTTAGAGCATTAATCAGATCATACTCTTATGTGCCTTTCATGTTACTAACTTTGTTCTGGATCTTTAGCAAGATCATGTCTTCAATGTCATTTTGGTTGAAATGAGGGAAGTCGGCTTCACAGAACTTGTTCCTTTTGGTCAGTTCTAGTAACCACAATCTCTTCTAGATAAGCATACTCAAATTTCTTGAGAACTTTGATACGTTGAATGCTTCTGATGTTGATCTTGGAGTAAACTTCATGACGGGACTTAAATCCAATGTTGCCTTTGTAGAACCACTGACGTCTAGAGTGCCAGTGAGAAATTCCCAATTCAGCATCTCTGTTGTACTTTTAAATACTCGGGCTCCATACAGATGGGATCATTTCTTTAATTCATTCATCTTCGTATTTGGCAGCCTTGGTATTTGTTACAAAGAGAGCATACGTGTTTTCTTAGTCCCGTTCATCAAATACTCTAAGTCATGGTTGAAGAAGTATTTAACTGGAATTCTCTTTTTGCCTGGAGGTCCTGTCAGAGGTAATGGTTTACTCAAGTCTTTTTGAAACCTGTCACCGCTTTCAGGGTTTACCCAATCAATCTTATCAGTTAACGCTAGGCTGACTTGATTCATGTTGTGCTCCATCTCGATACTATTCTTGCATGTTCCTTTGAGAAGCTCAAATGACAGACCATCCACATCAGCTTTTGTTATAACGTCCTTCTTGAACATTTTCTTCACAAGTTTTCCAAATTGAGTCACTAAGACATCCCTGTACTCATACTCTTCGGGTTCTTCTTCAGCATCAACAAGCTCGTTGAACCAGCTTTGGATAGGAAGTTCTTTAGCAGATTTCTAAAACCACACAAGATTGCTCTTACCAGGAATTTTATTAGTCTGAGCTTCCTAAGCTTCATGCACTTGCTCATTATCATGTCTTGGTTCATCCTCCTGTCTTGGTTTATCAGCATCATTTCATGTTTCAAAGTGTAGAGGATCGTCTTGATCTTTGCTTTTCTTGGAAGAAGACTCAACAACACCTTTTCACCTTTTCTGGCTCTTTTTATCCCCCTCGCGATTGTGAGGATCATCTTGATCATCGTAAGTTCTATTACCATGAGATGAATTTGTTGATCCGAATCGTGCATCAAGTTCATCAATCTGCATTGACTCTGCAAGAGCATCATATAGAGCATGATGTTTGGGATGTGTCAAATATGCAGCAGTCAAGAACATCTTTTCATAAAACTGACGTTTCAAATCATATTATGAAGGATCAAATGTAGTTGTTGGTGTGGACCGATGCTCATTCACGAGAGTCTTCTTTAATTCTGCAGAGATGACGTTTGGAAGAAGTTTTGGCAATTGATTCTTGAGTGCATTGAGAACATTTTCTTGAACTGATTCTTTAATGATGTCATCATAATTCTTTTGTTCCAGATTGGTTAGCCTCTGCATGACAGCTTTCTTCCAATCATTCTTCTTGTTGATTGCCTTTTTCAGAAGTACCCTTGTTCGTTTTGTGTTTGACTTTATTGGTGGTGTGGCTGGAGGATTGGAAGTTACTTGTTCTTCTTCATGAATAGTGTTAAGGACCAGAGCAACCGTCATGATAGTAATTGCCTCAGTGTACACTGGCTCATTCAATACTTTAGTCTCTGAATTTCAAGAGGTTTGTTCAAGTACCTGTTGACATCTTTAGCTGAGGTGGTAGTGACACTTGGGCTTGGAATTGGGAGCTCTTTTGATTGTTGCTCGGGTTCCTTGTTTGTTGGCAAAATCACTAAGGCATGAGACTGATCAGCATCATTATCAGAGTCTTTGTCAGACTCATCATAATCACTGCTCTATTTATTAGAGGAAGACTCATCACTTGCATCTCCTTGTTCAGAATCATCATCAGTGTCATTATGTTCTAAATCATGTTCACTTTCAGTCTTGTCATCATCAACAGATTCAGAGGAATCATTGGAGGAGTTGCTGTGATTTGGAGATTCTAGTGCAGCACCTGAAATTTCTTGAACAACCCTTCTTTTGGCTTCATCAATTCATGCCTGCTTTTGGATTTCTTTGTTCTATTTTGTCAGATTTAGCAGTAACTGGGCTTCAAGTGATATTTGTTGCTGAGCTTTGAGTTTGAGTTTTAAGGGATCAGAACCTTCATCGACCTTTTTGTTAACTTATATTTCAAGCACAATTCCAAAATGTTTGCGTTTAGTTCTTCTTTCCTTTTCTGGGTTAGCTTCATCAATACTAACTTGCTTAGCATACTCAACAACATCATTAGAGTCTGACAACATATTTTCTTTAGTAGTGGGTGTCTTGGATTTTGTGGGAGCAACATCTTTCTTCTTCTTTGGTTTTGGAACATCCCCCATTTTCATGAACCCTTTTCCCATTCCATGTTGAGGCGGCAGTTGAGCTTATTAGTACTTGTCCATATATGCCGCATACGCCTGTGACTCCTTGAGTTTACTGCTTAGAAGAGCTTCAGGAATTGGCATTCCAAAAGTTAGCTTGCGTTCGCCTTTAGCTACATACTTCATGTTTTCTAACATTGTGTCATCAGAAACCAAGGTTGTTGTAGAATCTAAGCGTTTGTAGAGAGTCCAGTGTTGGCCTAGAAGATATCTGATAATGAGTTTGGTAAACCTTGGATATGGTATTTTTTTTCATGCTTGTCTCCAATGTTCTTGTGCTTGCTGATTTGAAATCTAAAGTCGTCCCTATTTGTGAAATTTGTTCTCTTACTCTGCCAATCCCTGACACTTTTCCCATTAAGCTCCTATTTAGAATGTTCATAAGTGTTCTCCAGGTTCACCATTACTTGGGACACAGTTGTTAAAGAGCCAACATACCCTAACCTTTTGATGAATAAAATGATTTCATCTGAGGTTGGGGGTTAAGTGAACTGTGTGTTGGGTTGTCTTGGTGAGATGTTTAGTGCTTTACGGAGTAACTCAGCATCAACTTCAAAGCGTTTAGAATCCAAGTGAAAGAAATATCTTTTGTTCTGTGGGTTCCTGTAGACAGTATGCCAGAACTGCTACATATAGATCAGAGGGACTTTAGAGGAGGCAGTCAATGCAGTGTAGACTATGTTGTTCTTGAGGATTTCCAGACATAGTTCAAAGATTGGTTCATCTTGTGTTTCTTCTGGATCAATCCTCACATTTCTCTTGTTGGGAGGGAAGCTGACTTTGGTAGGACACAACTCCTCTTCACTTTTCAAGGGTAATTGAGCCATTTGAAATGTTGAGACAAGGAGATAGAGGAGTTAGTGTCACAAGAATACAAACTTAAGCATTTATTATAACATTTTTGTCTCATTTCACTATGTCTGTTTTATATGATCGAGCATTTATTTTTGATCATATTTTTCTCATTTTCTTTCTCATGTGTCTATTACTTTCTTTTGCTGACACATGCCGTATGTTTTATTCTTTTTATTTCTTTTGTATGTTCTTGCATTTCTTTTTTGAACATACACTCATTCGCTTTTTCACGCACGGTTGTCTCTCTCATTCTGTTTTTAGTTAATCCTCACATAAATCATTTAGATAATATTTATTCTATATAACAAATAGAAGATGAACTAGTTATTTGATAATTCTCATGCTAAAAGTGTTCATCTTACAATCTTTTGAGAAATAAGATCTTTCGACTTGGCAGAAAAACTTTTCAGAAAGTAGTTGATTCGCATGAGAGTAAGATTTCCTTTTAGTAATCATTAACTTTGAGCCCCAAATATACACTGATTTGTTAAAGGGGCA
>BQNB010096026.1:0-25728 GCA_026074375.1 Tanacetum coccineum
AACCATATGCTATTACTAGGTCCTATCCGCTGCGTACTCGTGGCTAAACTAGTTACCTAGGTATTTAAATCCCAACATAAGCTTGCCTTGTGACAATATGTGTAACATAGAGTTGGATTCACTTGTTTATTTACTTGTTCGAAAACAATATAAGTTGTTTATTCACTTGTTTATTTATGTGGAGTTTGATTTATCTTATAACCCGACAACCTGAATCACCCGACCCGACTTTACCCGACTAGGTATGTTAACATCAACTAGATAACTAACTATTCTATACAATGCATAATACAATATATCATGAAATAACTTTACATTAACTAGATAACTAAACTATTATATATATCAACAAACATGATGCCCTTGTAAACTATTCAAAGGGGTATTTAGCTTTAGATGGGAAGGCATAATCCCCACTGGTCTAAGGTCATACAGTAGACATAAATTCAAAGTTCAAAATTAATAAACAAGCTATGGTAACTTCTTTACAGGTTTGATAACATATAAAAGCTTGCAATGATTTTTAAACAATTTTACCAGTTATGGGTTATCTTTTATATTAGTTTGATTATCTTATTTATAGCCTATTTTTAACAACTCATCTAATATTGTAGGTTGAAAACTTGAAAGGCCAACTAGCCGAGCAAGAAAAGGCGGCACAAGAACAAAAACGAGTTGCCAAGGAGTTGCAATAGGCTGCTGAGGAGCGGGAAAGGGCAGCTGAGCAGCGGGTTAAGGAGTTAGAAGAGCAAGTAAAAGACATTGCTAACATGCTTAAAACTCTAAAACCTCCACCTTCTTCACCTCCCAGTTAGTTAGTTGGTTAGTTAGTTATTAGGTATCATCAAACTTGCATTTTGTTTTGAACCGGATATCTAGATACCATCAAATATATATCTGCTAGAGTTGAGATCCTCAAAAAACAAGGGCAAAAAAAAAACAAATGGGTTAATCCTAACCACTCATTTTTTCATCATTCACTTTTTCACCTTTTTCTTAAAACTCAAATATCTAGCAAACGATAAATCGTTAAACGAAAAAAAATACACCATCGCGACGAGTATTTTTTTATCTTTCTATAGAGGGGCACTTATATATACTTTCGACGACTTTTTTCGATTTTTTTTTTCAATCACGTCAAGAAAAAAATTTCCTCATGCGATTTTTGATATCACTGAGATTGTGATACAAAATCTCATGAGATTTTTTTTCAGACGTGATTGAAAAAAAAAACAGGCATAAAAGTTCGTCAGAAAGTATCGCAAAGAGTCCATTTTTTATCTTTCTATAGTGGGCACTTATATATATTATTTCGAGAACTCTTTTTTCGATTTTTTTTTCAATCACGTCTGAAAAAATCACATGAGATTTGTATCACAAATCACATGTGATTTTATGAAATCACATGAGATTGTGATACAAATCTCATGTGATTTTTTCAGACGTGATTTTTTCAGATGTGATTTTTCGACGAACTCTTTTTTTCGAATTAGTTTTTTTACATCACGTCTTAAAAAATCACATGAAATTTGGTATCTCAAATCAATGTGATTTTGTGAAAGCAATGAGATTGTGATACAAAATCTCATGTGATTTTTTCTCAGACGTGATGGAAAAAATCAGAAAAAGTTCGTCGAAGTAATCACATCGAGTATTTTTTTACTTTCTATAGGGGGATTTATATACTTTCGACGAACTCTTTTTTCGAATTTTTTTTTCAATCACGTCTGAAAAAATCACATGAGATTTAAAGAAATCACATGTGATTGTGATACAAATCACATGTGACTTTTTCAAACGTGAGTGAAAAAAAAATTTGGAAAAAAAGTTCGTCGAAAGTATATAGAAGTGCCCCTCTATAGAAAGATGATTTAATTCTCGTCGCGATGGTATGTTTCGTTTTGCGTAACGATTAACGGTTTGTGAGATATTTAATTTTTAAAAAATAGGGTGAAAGTGAGTTTTTTAATTAAATTAAAATAAGAATTAATCTAAACCATTAGATGAAAATAAAATGGATGGATAAGATGAAGCGGTTTGTTCTTTTTTTTGACAATGTTCCTTATGGAACTTTTCTCATATCTGCTAACATGATTAGAAACAGTTTCCATGTCCGAGCTTTTTTGGATATTATTCTATAAGCTTAGATGCTATGGAATTCTAATATTGTATATGAAATGTTGCTTCATGATTTTACATTTGTTGTTGTGTATTAGGTATTTGATCTTTGCATTAGTTTTTTAATGATTATAGGAAACGAGTCGGAATTTAACCCGCGCGTTGCGGCGGGGGCTAATTTGTTAATCCGGCGTGTTGGTTAAAGTTTTTTTTTTATCCCCCCCCCCCCCCCCCTAGCTCCCCCCCCCGCCCCCCCCCCCCCCCCCACCCGACGCCCTCCCCTCCTCCCCCTCCTTTGGATATATATTATGATACGTAGTGGCTATTGGAATTCTAATATTTGTATAGAAATGTTGCTTCATGATTTTACATTTGTGTGGTGTGTGTATTGTTGTGTGTTTTGATCTTTCTGATATATTAGTGTGTGTTTTAATGGATTAGGTGGAGAATACGAGTCGGAATTTAACGCGCGCGTCTGCGGGCGGGGGGGCGTTTAATTTGTTAAGTACCGGCGTGTTGGTTAAAGTTTTTTTTTTTGTTTTTTACTTATTAATGCAACGTGTATCTCAATGTTTTCTTCGTTTGAATTAAGCAAGTACGTTATGAAGGGGATTGCAATAATGACGTTCGTTTTTTTTTTCTCGATCATGAGATCTTTTTTTGCGATATTTTGCGGAGTACTTTTTTTTATTTATTTTATGCGGGTTTATTTGTTCGGTTCTCAGTTTAATATTTGTTTTTTTAGATATAGGCTTATGTGTTAGAACCTGCTTTGTCGCGGTTGTAATTTTTTGGGCCTCATTGTCGCAAGTATTTTATTTTTTATGTGAATAAAGTCAATCTTTTATAAAACCTAAATTGTGTATTTTTTTGCAAGGAATTTTTTTTATAGATGTGTACCTACTTGAAAAAAAAAAAAGATTCAAAATGGCAAAATTGGTGATCCACGCCCCCCCCCCGCCGCCCCCCCCCCCCCCCCCCCCCCCCCCCCCCCCCCCCCCCCCCCCCCCCCCCCCAACAAAGTGTATAGAGAGAGTTCTCGCCTTGCGTTGCGCTGCGGGGTTTTTTTTGGTGTTTGGGTTTTTGTATTTGTTCGGTCTCATTTTTAATAGTTTTTTTTTTTCTTCATATTAATTGATAATCGCGCGTTTATCTGCGACGCATTTTTCTTTCTTATTGTAATTTGTATTAAATGATAATCGCACCGTTACTCGCGAGCATATTTTTTTATTTCTTTATTGTATTTTGTGCGCGATTGAGTTTTTAGCGGTCTGCATACATCACGCCATGTAGATTAATAGCTTTTTTTTAATAAAGGAGATTTTTTTTTTCTCAGCCGATGAAAGTTTTGTAATAATTAAAATGAAACGAGCACGTCTCGTAATTTTTTTTCCTTCTTATTTTCAGCGATACAGAAGTGGAGTGGGAAGGGATTATATTTTTTATTTTTGGCGAATGAAAGAAAGTAACAGTGAAAAAAGGGAAAAAAAAGTCTGGGCTAGTATGTTGGATATATTAAAAAATAAAAACTACTTGGGCCGAGCCAAAAGTAGAGTCACAAAAAAAAAAAAGTTGGGCACTATGATGTTTGGACTAAACTTAAAAAAAAATACTTTTTTTCAATTTTGGGGTCGGGTTTTTTTTGTACTTTTGGACAAATTTACGTATGTTAGGGAGATTGAAATATTGGGTCTCTGTTTGTTTACACATTTTTTCATGTGAACGCCTCTCACAATTTCAGAGAATCTTTCCGCGTGCGTTTTTGTAAGTTTGTGTGTGTGTGTGTGTGTTTTGGGTGGGGTGTTTTTAGTGTGTGTGTTTTTTTTCTCTTCTGTGGGCCGAAATTTACGTAACGCGAAGAGATTGAAATATTGTAAACTCTTTTATGTTCGTAATGCGAGAATATTTGCGCGTGTATTTGTATATATGATTTCGTAAATAGTTAAAAGTGAGTGTCCCGTTTGTATTTTATTTTACTTTGGGGCGGATACTGTTATGCATTTACTGTCAGCATTACTGTGGCAAATATTGCGGCCGGATACTGTAGCATTTACTGTAGCATTACTGTAGCAATTTGGGCCGGATTTACTGTAGCAATTACTGTAGCAATTGGGTTGCTACAGTATTACTGTAGGTCAAAGGGAGGGTCAGACGTTTGTGAATCGAGATATATAGTAATGTAGCATCATGGTAGGAAATCACTAGGGAATCAATGTGAAATTTGGTTAGAAATCACTAGGAAACAATTTCTGTCACTAAAAGTCCATAGCAGATTCGCTAGAAAATATGTGGCCATTTTTGTCACCAGGTTTGATCAATAATGACGGATTTCCTAGGGAAAATATCCGTCAGAATGGTATAAAATCCATTGGAAAGCTTCGTCACTAAGGGTTTCCGAGCATGCTTTTCTTTAGGGATTTTTTCCCTCGGAAATTCCTCACTAAAGGCCTTTTGTGACGGATTTCCTAGGGATTTGGCTGTAGGTAAAGCCCCCTTTTTGTGGTAGTGTATATTTGTCTTACGTTGAGTTTGATGCGTTCAATTTGTTACTTAAATTTGTCAATGCTGATACATATTTCAAAATCATAATGTACACTACAATAAAGCATATGATTTTACACGGTTTTATTCTTATCAAGATCGGAATCCTACCCAGGATCATTTTCGTCTTTGCAAGATCGAGATCGTAACATCGGATCGGGATCGTAAGATCCTACTATAATGTTATTGTCTTAATATTCTTTGTAATATTATACAAATCTACAAATTATTATATATCATAAATACAAAATTATATCAATGTTTTATAGAAATATTGTCCTAAATTATGATTATGAAATGTTTAAGAAGATTAACATGTTTTAAAGTTCTACTAAACACAACCCATAAATATGTAGTTTTTTAGTTTGTGGTTCGAGAAATGTAAGATCGGATCGGAGTAGAACTTAAAATCCTATGGTCAAGATCGGGATCGATCTTAATCATGCAAAGATCCTATGTAGGATCCGGATCATTTTTTGCTTTGCAGTATCGTAAAATCGTAAGATCCTAAGATCAAGATCAGGATCTTAACAACCATGATTCTTATATCTCCATGTTTATAATTGTGTGCAAATTTTAAGTCCACGCTTCCTTTTGCATAGAGTATTTAGGCGTCACACAAAAAGTACACGGTTTTTAAGGTGGACAAATATTTGAACACTTCACGCTAATAAGCGTGAACAAATGATCAAAATTACACAGTTCTTTGCGTGAACAAACATTTAAACACTACACTAAGAAATTATCAAAAGTGCACGCTTTCATGCGTGAATAAACAACTCATAGACAAACAATTTACAATTCTTAGCATGCGTTTGAAATATACCAAATTGATCATAAAATAATACACATTGAAACTGCAACTTATCATACACAAATTCAGTATAAAAGATACCAATTCGTTATATAAAGTAAGATACTTAAATATGTTTATCTTACACAAATTCAATATTAAAGATACTATTTGTTAAACTAATATAAACCAAGAAACATATAAATGATTTCTAAGTATGTTGTTTACAAGATATCCTTCTTCTATCATCTCATGTCTTCCACTATTCTTCGAACAATTATACATTGAAATCTTCTTTTTATCTTGTCTTTAACAAGCACTAATCTTTTGTCTTCAACAAGCACCTAAACAACGAGAAAGAACCAAAATTGTTTTGTATCTAAAAAAATAGGGAAAATGACAAAAATAACTAATTTGTGGATTTTCAAAAAATTCGTAAGATTTGACTTTTCAATCAATGACTAAAAGAAGCGTACTTGTACTGATTAACAGGGTAATAGAGAACCAGACTTCCAAGTGGCGACCGCAAGACTTGATCACCAGCTATGTTAACCTGTTGAATTATACTAATAACAGATTAGTGCTGCAATAAGCATCAAGTGAATAAAACGTCAAGAAAATGGAAAAAGAGAGGTTCAAGAAAAACATTATCAAACCGTTCTAATTAGATAATTGTACTTTCTTATGTCCTAACATGATAATTAAACTTTATCAAAACGGGCAAGTTTGGTAGCTATAGTGTATAAAAATGATTACCAAATAGGAGGTATAGTACCTAAAAGCTCTAATTACCAAAGTGAGCCATTTGAAACATAGGTTGCTATGGAATTATCTCATGATCAAACAAATTACAAGAGACATACCTTCCTCAAAGATGACTCGCTAAAATTTCCACTTCCCCAAAAGCAGTAATAGCCAGTTACAGATTCGTATAGATGCATGCACAAAAAAGCACCAACTTCGGCAATAGCTCCAAGAAGCATATTCAACATGCAAATACACATTTTAACCACACAATTCATTGAAAATTCAAGTTAAATAACTAGAAAACAAATTGCTCTACAAGGAAGACCAATTTGTCAAAATGTTGTGCCAAGCTGTCGGGCTTTTAGTAAGTAAACCTGAAATATGAAAAAAGAAGATATGTTAGGAACCATATATGTAAGAAAAATAAAAAGGGTTTTGGACTTTGGTTACAAAAGAACCCAAACAAGAAATATAAAAATCTAACATTTTAATATAAAAGTACCCGGTTTTGAAAGCCCAATTTTAAGGGGGTTTTGGACTTCGATTACAAAAGAACCCAAACGAGAATCAAAACCATTTTTAATCACCCGTATGTACACAAGAAAGAACAATGACCAAAACAGGAAAATGAAATGCAGTTTGGTAAATCATGCAAACAATCCCTTTTTATTTACTTGTTGTCAACGCGAAATACTAGAGTACTAGACCATATCTGTAAAAAGTCACGAGAAATGAACAGAGAGAATATAATCTATAAAGACATTAAATAATTTTATTTACTCCAAACTTTGCAATCTTGCATATTACTAACAACATGAATTACTCAAAGTGACTAAGTAGATACTGTACATGGGCTTGAATGGTCACTCTATAGCTCACATTCTTAATTCTATAACCATCTCTAAAACAACAATTATCGCTATACCCCTTTTGCTAACACTAACTTAGGAAAACTATTTAGTCAGACAAGCATGTTTCACCTTTGACTTTCAAAGTGAAACCCATCAGTCCATAACCCACAAATCTGATAGCACAACATATCAATAACATAATAACAAACAACAATCTTTACAGAAAAAAAACTTTTGACCCAACAGGCCTACCCAAATAATCTTTAGCCACTAACAGCATTAATTCATGTGGTTCTTAATTAACCTTAAAATTCATAGCATCATAAACTATTATCTATCTTAAATACCATCTGCAGATCTCAAGAATTTGAATGTTTCGTATAATGAAAATTCTACCTTGTCTTGACCCCGACATCCTGACTCAACAGTCTCTACGGTGAAACCTGTAAAGCATTAGCAAATCATGGAAATCAGTCCATGAGCATTCCGATTTCTATACATGTAACTCAAATAACTTTAAGACAGTGCACCAGTTAGAAATTAAGACAAGGTGAAAGAAGAGTTTTGTTACCCACGGTAGGGATAGTGGTGACAATCTCTCCGAGCTTGAGCTTGTACAAAATGGCGGTCTTACCACAATTCAACAATTATGATGAAACACAATTCAACAAAGTGGTGGTAACAAATGTAGCAATGTTTTTACCTTTACAAGCATTAACCCTAACTTTGCTACTTTAACTCGGTACTCGATTACTACACTCCACAAGATATATACATTTATCAAAACTTCACCTACTGCAACAAAATCAATGAGTTATTTAGTTGTATTTATTCTCTAATAATTAAGAATATATGCCATTTATGATCTCAATCTTCTTAGACATGTAAGTTTATATGGTTTACCTAATGTCCCTTATTCAAGACTCAGCATGATACAAGTGTTAATCGAATGTAAGGGTTGCGAAGCCTTCACAGGAAGTTTTACAATCCCCTAGGCAGTGTACCTCGTCATTGCAGTATAGTATAGGCAAGACTCGAGGGTTTTTATCGTTCTCTAGGGGAATAGGTTGGGAAGGCTCGAACACGGTCTAATAGAATTCTAAGGGGTTGAGAGAAGATTTTTTTGTGTTTTTATATTTATGAGAAAGCAGGTAAATATCATGGGTTTGAGAGGTTGGTTTGATTAACTAATTAAACTAAATATAATCTATACTACTGGTGATAACTTTATGATAAAAAGATATATTTACCTAATCATGCACTACTCCTCAGATTGCTTCCCTTAGATCTGTTGCCTTTGTTGAAAACTAGAAGGGGGGGGGGGTTGAATAGTTTTCTTGTACTTTTCAAAAATTTGATATGATCCTATGTGAAGTTTCCACAATATTGATGTTTGATGTATGAATAAAAAAGAAACAAGTAAAGTAAGAGTTAGAAGAATTTAACAAAGACATAAGTATTTATAGTGGTTCGGCTACAAGGACACTTTCCTTGCCCTACTCCACTCCCGAGTCACCTACTCGAGAGTTCGTAAGCACTAGTCATCAATCTCCTTTATCCGGCGGAGAAGCCTCACAACGTTGCTTATGCTTTAACGATACAAAGCTAAATATCTGATTCTTCATACGGTAGAATCAACCCAACACTACACTTTAATTTACAATGATGATGAATATAACTACAACTACTAAATGATGCACAAGATTCAGCGATTTGATTTTGAAGATGCTATGGAGATGCAAAACAAGATTCTTGAAACTTGATCATCTCAAAAGGGATGTTTGGCAATTTCTTGTTTGAAGAGAATTACCTAGAAAATGCTAAAAGAAAGTATGCAAGAATAGAGAGAATGATCAGTAGATTAGAGAATTTAAGCTGGAAAAGGATGAGAAAAACATTAGAAATGGCTTGGTATTTATAGCCAAAATTTCTACTGCAACCCGGTTCTGCCGGTTCTGTTGCAGAACAGAACCGGCAAGTATAGTTGAATAGAACCGGCGCACAGTAACACAATCCGAATTTTGATTTGAAAAATCTTGAGAGATCATGTGTAATCTTGCAAGATTACCCTAAGATATGCTGCAAAGGATGATGTTATACATGATGTAAATAATGGTTTGCATATTTTGTTTGTAATTTAAAGTATTGCCAAAAATGGAAAAGTAACAACTTTAGTATTTTACTTTCATATAGATTTTACTAGTTGTTATCAACAAAACATAAAAAGATCGTAAAATAAAGTAAATGTTTTTATCGGTTTATTTGTATTAACAATCTCTCTTTTTTTGTTGATGACAAAACTAAAATCTAATAGAAGTAAATTAGTTAAAATGAGTTTGTTTTAAGTCTGTTTTCCATATGTTTGATTTACTTTCCTTCTCCCCCTTTTTGTCAAAACAAAAAGGATGCAAACATAGAGAGGTATCTAATAAGTTGGAAATGATATGCGTAAGTATGGGAGATCCCCCTTGACGAGTGCTAAATATGTCATATAAGCTGCAAATAAAATGTTACACAAGAAGAAATGTGCTCCCCCTTGCTTAAGGAATACCTACAAAAGAAAAAGTTAGAAGCCAAAAACTAAAAGTGTCTACTGTAGAACCAGCGTTCGCGGTTCTGTTCCCTGAAAGGAACCGGCTGACCAAAAAGGTCAAACCCGTGGGTTTTTTTAAACAACAAATTTTTTTTGATCATAATTAACATATAATTCCTGAGAGCACAATCAGATAAGAGTTTGAAACATTGATTAGTTCTGAAGTACAATATTCATAATAAGACAAGATATTCTTATGATTTATTCTTATTTCTAAGATCCTAATCTAGTAATTGTGAGTAAGAACATTAAGAAGGTCGAGGATGTGATTGAGTACGAACCGCATCTCATCCCAGAGATTGTCGATAACCACTTGGATGCGTTGGCATATTTCACAAAACATCTCATGAGTTTGCAAGGGAAAATGATTGTTTGGTCCTAATGGCGGGAGTTACGGGAAGTTTAAAGGAAGATTTTGGGGGGGAAGTTAGAAGTTGAGGTGGCAATGGTAGAAGAGAAGGTTCCATGGTCGAACTAGGTAGAAGAGGAGGTTTCATGGTCGAAATAGGTGGAAGAGGAGGTTACATAGCCAGAATAGGTGGAGGATCATTGGCCAAGCGCTCAATGGAGTCAAAGGATGGTCTAGGTGGTGGGGGTTTTGTTGTTGTGGGTGGAAGGTCTTCTAGTGTGTCAAAGAGTGTTTGAGGGGAGGTAGGAGGAGTTGAGAACAAGAGTTCAGTGGGATCTAAGCTTATGGCTAGTGGTGAGGAGTGTTTGGATGGTTGGATTGGAGTCGGTGGAGGAGAAGTCAAGGGCGATAGTGTTGTCTTTGGAGTAAGTAGGATTGAGTTTGGTATGAATCCTGAGGATAATATGGGGGAAAGTGGTGGTGAAGCATTCGGACTTGATGGAGTAGCGATTTGTTAATCGGTGGTCCGTGTGAGAGAGCATGTTAAGGAGGGGACACGGTCGAGGATTGAAAAGATAGCAACACGGGCGAACCTAATCTACGGTGCGTCTTAAGGTTAAGCTTCCTTTCTTTGGAAATTTTCAGTTCTTTTTTGACATTGATAACTAGGTGTTTGGGGATATAAGCTTTTATAGAAATTTTGTTTTAAAGTTTATGTATTGCTGGATATGTTGGAGAAGATCTAGTGATTGGATTTTATTAAGTCAACTACTAACCCCTAGGGACTAATAGGCTTGATTTGGAGGGGATTTTTTGTGGTAAAGATTTGAAATTCGAATTTAAATGTACTACAGTACAGTGTTGCCGGTTCTGCCGGTTCTGATAGAACCGGCTTTAAAAGCCTAGGGAACCGGTTATCTGAGATTTTTTTTGAATATGATGTTGGAGGTGCGGGTTATCTCGACAAATACCAAATTAAAAGATGTTATATTTAGAGTAACCCAAGTCTCCTATTTTAATGTAGTTTCAATTGTAACGTGTTTGAAACGGCCATATTGACCATGTGTTTCTTTATAAAAGTTCAAGAGACAAATGAAAATAAAAACGTATTTTTATATTTGTATTAAAAACAATGCCAAAACTTCTGAGATTAAAAAATCCGTTCATGTTTTATTTGAAAAAATGAGAAAATGAAAATCAAGTAGTATATTATATATAGAATGTATATATATGTATGTTTATATTTATATTATTATATATATTATATAGATATATTATATAATATATATATATATTATCAATATATCTATCTGTATGTGTGTGTGTGTGTGTGTGTATACATATATATTATATATATATATTATCGTATATTATTTATATATTATATATATATTTAGTATTATATTATTATTTTATATATATATATATATTTATATATGAATGTATATATGGTATATATTTTCATATGTTATATATATATATATAATCTAATAATATATTCTATACTTTATTAATTATAATATATGTTATATATAGTATATTAATATGTACTGTATATATATATATATGTTGTATGTATGAATTGTAAGTATTTATGTAAGTATGTAATATATAATATATATATATATATATTATATATATATATATATATTATAGTATATATGTATGTATGTTATGTATATAAATTAACAGACACTCGCACACACACACACACCCACACATATATATATAATATATATATATATTTTATATATATATATATATATATATATACACACATATATACACATATACATATATATATATATATACATATACATATATATACATATACATATATATATATATATATGAGGACTTTATTTTCAGCATCAAATTAAGTGCGAGAACTGCGAGAACTCTCAAAAACATATATGCACGCCTTGAATAATTGTATTTCTACATATATGTTCTAAATAGAACAAATATGTTTTATAAAAAAACATATATTTTCTAAAGAATTTGATGAGAAATTGGAAATACAATTTTTTTTTTGAATATGCACACCTTCAAAGAAAAAAATTTGTATTTCCAATTTCTCATCAATTCCTTAGAACAAATATGTTTTTTTAAACATATTTGTTCTATTTAGAACATATGTGCAGAAATACGATTATGGAAGACGTGCATGTATGTTTTTGAGAGTTCTCACAGTTCTTGCACTTAATTTGATGCTAAAAATAAAGTTTACTTTATATTATATATATATTATAAATATTTATATATAAATTATATTATATATATATATATATATATATATTATATATTATTTATCATATATATATTACATTTATATATAAGTGGATATAGAAGATGACTCATCAACAACCATGGCCACTTCATCATTAACCATTGCCATCATCTCATCTTGAAATTTTAGCCACGGTGAGCAATCTGAATTCCACGTAAGCAACATTCTTGGCAAATATTCATTTTTGCAATTGCCACCTTATGCAACAATAATTCACCTATGCATAGCAGAAGCCACCTCTGCCCTAACAAGTAATTCCACTTATGCATTTAGAAGGCCACCCTATGCATAATTATATTGACATTGGCACCAAATCTTAATGAAATCTAGAAAATATTTTAAAAATTTGGTCACTTACATAGGTTTTTTTGACTTGGGTAATTTGCTACACAAATAAGAGACCTCAACCAGCTAAACCAAGCCAGATAGTGTAGTGGTTAGTCAATAAAAACAAAAATTCATTGGTTAATAATTCATCACTATTTTTATACAATCGGCAGTCTCAACTTTGAATCATTTCCATAAAATAAAAACCAAAAATTTCTCCCTACTGATTGCATTTTATATGAAATTGAAATTTGCAACTCAAATTTAAATAAGAAATCAAAACACACAATTCAAATGAAAATTAACTACGCATACCAAATCAACCCTAAACAATCTCACCATCACACGCGAGAAAGTAGAAATCAACCACACAAGATCACCATTCACCATCTACACCAAAAATCACTGATTAAACAATTTTGATCTATCATTAACCTAAAAAGGGCTTCATATCTCTATATGATAATCAAAACAACTACTTCATGAATGATGATAACAGTGTCGTTGTTGAATAAGGTAATCTGTTAATATTTTTTTTCATTTATAATAATTAACGACTTTTATTAATTTGTTTGTTTTGAGGATTAACTAAAGTGTTGACCTAATCTTGTATTGAAGATATAGCTATATTATGATTTCATTCTTATGGAATTCTATATTGATTTTCAATGTTGAATGTTTTATTATGATTTATTCATTTATCAGGGGTTTGATGAAAAATACGCCATATGTTCGATGAAACGCCTCAAAACAAAGGTAACAATAATTTTTAGGTGATTTTATTTCTGTGCTTATGCATTTTGTTTACTTAATGTTTATGAAAATTTCTTCATCTTTTGGTGTTTTGTGATTATATCTAACATGTTTTTAACTTTTAGATTTTAAATACAGGCTCCAGATGAAGAATACAAAGAATATCTTAGCCACCTATTTGGTGATAAGTACACCGGCAACCCCAACTAGGTAGCATGATTGTTTTTTGTTATTATGGATTGTTATGCTTTAGGGTCTTAAGAGGAAGTTCAATAGAGCTTCAGTTGATGGTTATTTTTGTAAAAATTAGCTTATGCTTTTGTAGAGTATATTAGAGGTAGTTTCGTTACACACCCCTCTTCCAGACAAATATGTTAATAGTCTCCATCTCTTGATATCCAAATTTGAAATTACCTATATGTTATTCCAGTACACTCTAAAGGATTAGTCACCAACTATGCTTATTGTACATGTAAAGGTCAAATATTGTCATTCTTGCAGTGTGCAACTATGAATTAGATTATCAGTAGGCTATAACAAAGACACCGTCTGCGTAGAATTCTAATACTTCATACAACAGAAAGTAATAACCCTTCCCATTCTTCAGCTATCGAGTTTGATTGACCAATTTAGCTCATTGTTACTAGATGTTAACGAGGCTGCATATCACATTTTTTTGAGTGGTGATAAGGAATTTTTATTTCATTATAAAGGTAAATACATCTAAATAATGATTATAAGAAAATTTGTCTCATTTTTATTTCATTACGGAGTATAAAGGTAAATATTTCTACTATTGTATGCCTTTTTAACAGTTCCAACTGGCGAAGACAATATCCAGGCACTATTTGGCCACTAGAAATGTTAAGGTATGCTATCAACTGTTGACGGTTATAATAAGAGTTATGTTTCTCATATTTATTGTAAATTATTATGCTGAAAGTTAACCTTAATGTATTTTTTACAATCCCCTAGGCAATGTACCAAGTCGTTACAGTGTAGTATAGGCAAGACTCGGGGGTTGTTATCATTCTCTAGGGGAATAGGCTGGGAAGGCTCGAACATGGTCTAACAGAATTCTAAGGGGTTGAGAGAAGATACTTGTTGTGTTTTTATATTTATGAGAAAGCAGGTAAATATCAAGGGCTTGAGTCGTTGGTTTGATTAACTACTTAAACTAAATAAAATCTATACTACTGGTGATAACTTTATGATAAAAAGATGTATTTACCTAATCAGGCACTACTCCTCATATTGATTCTCCTAGTTCTGTTGCCTTGTCACACTTGGGATGATCTGTGTAAGTATTTCCTAGGTCATGAACGGATTACACGAACCCGCCGTCTATTTAATATTCTGTTAGAGCAACGCACAAGTAAGGTAGTATGAAGACTATTACAAGGCCCCTAAGAGTATATTAAATGAATGTGAAATATCTTAAGAGGGATCAACTATATTAAGGGTAAGGTAGTATGAAGACTGTTACCGATGGCATCCTTTCTACACTACTCGCGTTTTCCTAAACGTCTATGCCAATTTAATATCTTATGGCTAATTTTCTAGAACCTAAAGCGCACATCCATCAACAAGAAGTAACATCCAAATGATCTAAAAATTAAGTTTTATGCAATCATAAGTAAATACAAAAGAGGGTTTAGCCTAGCATGTTAAAGATAAAGCAAGAACATAAATCAATCACACAACACATAGACATATTGAATGATTAATGATAAATAATCTTACTTGATTAAAACAAGGATTTAAAGGTTTGAGGCCCTAAAAACAATTTAAAAGATCTAGAACGACTAGGGTTCGCTATCCCCTAAATTTATACAAAGTTAACACCTAAAACCTAAATTTAGGTTTGATATATATAGAAAATCGCTGCGACGATGTCAGCCTTTGTCACACCCAAAAATTCCCGGTTAGAATTCCGACCCATTCGGTTATTTACTTTTAAATTTTATAAGTTAATACGTTTAAACTGACAGTTTACTAGAATTAACTGCGTAAAAGCTCACTGGCCCAGAAATTGTTCGTGAAACAACCGAGAAGATTATCCAAATCAAGCATCGTCTACAAGCTTTACGTGATCGATAAAAGAGCTACGCTGATAAGAGACGTAAGCCATTGGAGTTTCAGGTTAGGGATAAGGTCATGCTGAAAGTATCGCCCTAGAAATGAGTAATACGTTTCGGCAAACGGGGAAAGCTAAACCCTCGTTATATTGGACCTTTTAAGATTCTCGCCAAAGTCGGAACGGTTGCATATCGACTAGAATTACCCGAGCAACTAAGTCGTGTTCATAGTACTTTTCACGTCTCAAACCTTAAGAAGTGCTTATCCGACGAACCGCTCGCTATTCCGTTGGACGAAATCCACGTCGACAACAAGCTCAATTTCATTGAAGAACAGGTCGAAATCATGGACCGCGAAGTTAAACATCTGAAGCAAAATCGCATTCCAATCGTGAAGGTCCGTTGGAATTCAAGAAGAGTTCCTGAGTATACATGAGAACGCGAAGACCAAATGCAGAAGAAGTACCCTCATCTTTTCGCTAACCCTGTATCCGCGTCTCAAGCTACGTCCTAAGCTTTGAGGATAAATCTCTTTTAACGGGGAAAGGATGTCACACCCTGTAAATTCCCGGTTAGTATTCCGACCCATTCCGGTCATCTACTTTTAAATTTTATACGTTACGTTTAAATCTGACAGTTTACCTGGAAGCTAAACTGCGTAAAAGCTGAAAAACGTCATCGGACGCGTTCCGGCATCGGTTATTGATTAATTTAGGCTTAATATGAGATATTTTAGCTTTCCTGAGGTGTTGTGAAGCATTTGTTCCTTGATTTCAAGAATTATAAAATTAGGGTTTGCAAGATTAATTGGGGTTTTTTTATAGATCTATAGTTCTTGGGTATAGATCTTGTGTTTTCACTACTTGCTCTTCTTGATTTGTAAGTCTTCCTTGATCTTTGCTTGGTTTCATCTACTATCTTTATAGATCTATGTTTGTATCTAAAGATCCAAGTGTTTGTGGTGATTTTACAAAAGAAAGTACAAGTTATTTTTGTTCATCTTAAAAATATGTTGGAAGTCTTATGACAAAAGCTTTTATGTTGATGTTATTATTATGTTCTTGGTAGAATGAGTGTGGGATGAGTGTTGCAACAATAGAAATAATGGGATTAGGTTAGTTTAGGATGTGGTTTTGTGGTGGATTAGTTGTGAACGGAGATTAGGCTAGACTAGGCACTATTGTGAAGTTTGGGTGGATCTTGGTTGCGTTTTAGACAAAAAAATGCTTGTTGTCCGAAATGGTTTTGAGCGACTTAAAAATGTTTTCATTAGGCATAAAAGTAGTTTTTGAAGAGCTTATTTCGAATAGATAGTTTTTCATATATCACACTTTAAAATCGGACTTAAAACGGCCAAGTTATGGCCAAATGAAACTCGAAACATTTTTCGGCAACATAGATGAATAGTGTGCTGTTTGGAATAGTAAAATGGGTTTTCGGGCACTTTCGGACGATTTTGGATATTTTAAATGCAAGCGAAACATATAGGAATGTTAGGTAATTAGTTAGAACAACTAGAAATGTCATGAAAGGTTATTTGAGATGCCGATCTTAATAAAAAGTAGGATTATTAAAAATGGTACGAAATGGACATTTAGGCGATTTAAACATAAGGTTAGGCGGTTTAGGATTTGTTTAAGCGATTTGTAAAATATGGAAACATAAGAAAATAGGGGACGCTATTAACATTTTGAAACTAAAAACTTTCCTAAAAAGGAAAGGTTTCTATAAATAGTAACTTTTTGCAAGTGTCGAGATTTATCAAAGATGTTATAAATTCATCTAAGTCTTTTATTACTAAAACGCAAACACACTTGGATGCTTTAAATGATGAACATAGATGCTTTACTTGTTTACTTTGCCGAATGCTAAGTCATACCCATATTTAATCTAGGTCGCGGCTAGACCTCCTTATATCATCATCGTTGTTGTGATTATCGATTATCCTTGTTACAGGTGGAGTTATAGCTCATGTTTTTACCGATTTACAAATGCTTTATACTTTGGGGTGAGAAACATTGTTTGCTTTTTAAATTGGACACAAGTTCTTTACGCGAGTTTTACATGTTTATGTGTTGCCTAAGTTTGCTTACAAACCCACTACTGCCCGAATTATCATGAACTGTTAATTTCTCGACCGGAGGACCGGTTGAGGGAGCGCGAGTGAGTAAATAGATCTATTGGGACTAATTATCCCTATCCGGGTGAGTAGCGCTCACTGTTCAAGTTTGCCAAGAACAAACGGGTATATGTCATGTCGATGTGCATTATGGTGGTCTTTGGTTTGGGACACCGGTTAAGGGCAGGAATACTATGTGACAGGATGTAACATGCCCTGTTGATTATTAGCTTCAGTGTCATGAGCTTAGTGCAACAGTAAATACTTTTATGTGATGTTGTATCTGTTATAGTAGTCGCATACGTTTTGAAATCTTGTGGTCCACTCTTGTATTAACTTAAACCTATGAATTCACCAACATTATGTTGACGTTTTAAACATGTTTTCTTAGGTGCTTAGCTTGGATTGATTCTTGATGCTAAATGGAGTCTATGTGCTATGTGACTTCGCCAATTTCAAGACTTATCTATTATATACTCGTTGTCATTATCAAAACTTTGTTATGCTTCCGCTACATTTAACTCTCTTATGACCGGTTGTAAAACTTAAATTTATTTTCTTTTATGCAACGAGTAAACTTTTTCAAACGTCCATGATTAGTGGTCGTTCTTTATTGCTTTGTGTTCGGATTGTTATGACGTCACGCCCACGGACACGTATTCCGTCCAGGCCCCGTCTGGGGGTGTGACAGTTTTGCCACCAAAAATAGCAAAAATATGTGATTTTAGGCAAAAAAAAAATCAAAAATAGAATAAGTGTTTTGACACGTAGTTTTGTCTTTTTAAGTATAAATTTTGACTTGATCGAGCATATTGCGCTCTAGCTTGCCCCTTAACTTATATAAATTTAAGTTTTTGCTAGTCTTTTATACAAGAAGCTTTAAAATGCGAATTCTAGCTTAAAAATCCTAGAGTTTGCAAGTTTTCATGATAGACTTTAAATATGCAATGTTTGTTTTTATTAGACTAAGCATTCGCGGATCTTTTTAAGGATTTTAAATTTGCGAAGAACGAAAAATGATAGAGTTGAATATAAGTTAGATGCTAAACATAGAGAAGTTGGGTCTCTTTTGAGCTCATAGAAGTTAATTGTGGCTTTTTGCTCCCATCAGCTTAATAAACGTTATATAATTGTTAAATAAATAAAGTTAATTTGGTTTAGGGATTCAGTTTAAATACTTCGTAGAGATTCTTTGGTGAAATTAGTACATCGAGGTTTTGTCTAGTGTTGTGGGGAAATAGGCTTCGATTCTGAAGGATTGTTCTAGGTAGTAAAAGTACCGTCCTCTAACCCCCACAGGACTGAAATTTGACTATAATAATAATAGTTATTAATAAACCGGAAGCCGATAGGACCTCTACCTTTGACGGGCTCACAACCGATGTGGTAGTCGTTTAAAGGGTGGAGGTAATAATAATAATAATAAAAACTGTGGGCTGATAAAAGTTTATTGTCTCTGGTCGGTTCGCTGCCGATGTGGCAGTCTTCAAAAGAAGGCCCATAGAAAGAATAATAAATCCGAGACTGATAAAAGTTTGCTGCATCTTGCCGGCTCACAACCGATGTTGCAGCCTTCAAAAAGGTCGAGGATCTCCTGGTCGAAATAAGACTCCTGGACCATGGTCGGCTCGCATACCGATGTGGCAGTTGTTTAAAGGACCGGGGGGTTTAATAATGTTGCAATAATAATAATAATATAGCCAAATTTCGACTCTAGGGTTATCTAAATAAAGCCTCCGTCTCTGGACTCGTAGTTGAGTTGTTTCGGATGAAATAAAAAGGATAACCCCTAAATCATGCGAAATTAGAACCTTAATGTGGACCTTATTCTCACCATATCGTCTCTTTAGGAAATGATTTCAAACTAATTATGGTCTAAACCGGGTTTACTTTATTGAAATAAGGACTTAATTTATTTGTCACCAATAATAATAATAAAATCTTTAGAGGATGTAGGAATAAGGGAGCGGAAAGTAGCTATGCATACACAATTAGCATTTATGAGTAGTGTTAGCATCTTAACTTGTATTTAACAATGATTTCGTTTTTAAGCTTGGTTTGGGGCGGGTGAAAAATCGAGGACGATGAATTTATCTTTTTAGTGTTATATATATATATATATATATATATATATATATATTTAAATAATGAAAGTCAACATCCCGTCACTTGAGAAAAATAATATATATATATATATATAAATGGTAAAACGGGGCGTTTCAAAACTATTGATTTCTTAATTCCCTTAGATGAGCACTTAGCTACTTTTCGAGGTGATTAGTTTAGGGGGATTGGAATTTTTGGTTTTAAGCGTGTATTTATATCATTGCGTGAGGACACGACAATAGTTTAGTATGGGGGATTTTGGTATGTGCTTAAATATACATACCTTTTACCTAATAAAACGAGCTAAAAAGACCAATAATGACCAAAAAACAGCATAAAAATACATTGTATTCATTTGTTTTGTAAATTGTGTCTTGCAGGTACGGATATTAAATTTAAGGACAAAAACGAAGCCAAATTTGACAAAACCGAGCACGGGAAAGGAAAGAGCGCGAGAAAACCAAAGCCGAAGGCGTATTCATTCTTAATGGGCCAACCCGTACCCACTTAATGGGCCAGATCAGCCCATTAAGATTAATACAATACAATTATAAGTCTTAAGATTTTGAGCCTTTATAAAAAGCCCAATCCATTAATCCAAAACCTGTCCTGGCCCAATCAAAATAAGTCAAAGCCCATACCAATTAGCCCTTATCCAGTCAAAGAAGTAAACCTCGCCACTTTTTACTGTTCATCATCTTCCCGTTTTCACTCAACAATTACACAGGGTAAATCAAATCCACTCCCCACACGCTTCATTACTTCTAAAAGGATTACCTCACTTCTGACACCATTTTAGCCACGCTGGCAATCCTAAAGGACGTGATTGGTTGAAGATGCGTGTAAGTAATCCAAGGGTGTAGATTGATGATTTGATGAGGCGGTTTGGAATCAAGGGATGAGATTGAAGCTCAAGGAGGCTCATACCCTTCTGGATCCTTCCTCTCATGGATATAAATAGAGGCTTCCCTACACAGCTTTAATCGTCTAGCTTATTATAGTTTAGAGTAGCTTATTAGTGTAATTTTAGCTTATTGCTTTTTACTTATTGTATTTCCAGTTCAAAAAGCTTTGTAACCTTTAATTAATTAATAAAATTGCAGTTTCACTTTCAAATCTTGTGTTTTAAATTATGTTTTACTTTTATGCAAATTAGTTTAATATGTGTTTAGAAACAATCAAATAAGCTCTATAAGCTCTTTGTTACTTCATAAGCTAGCTTCCATTCAGTTAAGCTTTCAAAAGCTTAACTGAATTAGTATTCACCTCAAATCTCTCTCAAAATTATCTCAGCTTAATGTAACAACCCCAAAATCATCAGGTAGCAGCGGAATAGTAACATTGGGGTGCTACTTCAAGTACAACAAACAAGATATAGGAAACGACCAAGAATGGACGTTTTAAGATAATATTTCATTTATAGAAAAATATCAAAGTTAATACATTAGGTCCCATAAGTTTTTGATGTCATAAACATCCAACATACATTTAAACAAAATCTCAAAAGATGACTTAAGTTTTATGAAAGACAAAAGTTGCATATAATTTAGATAAAACACAGAATCCATCTTCATTGATATCCGCCACGGCTCCCCTTCAGTCTTCATACCCTAGGACCTGAAATTTACATGCTAAAAGTCAACACAAAGGTTGAGTGAAATCATAGGTTTATCGGTAAAAAGGCTGGACCACAAGATCGAAGTAATAGTAGACTCTGAAACACATTCAGAAGTCCAAAACATTTATTATTGCACTAAGCTAACTTTTGAAAGATAGTCCAAACAAGGATGGGCTGATGTACCTTACCAACTTGTTTCTAACAAGCTAGAGCTTGTAGATTAAGCTCTAAAAAGCATTATAAGTCATTGTTTTGAGCAAAGGACAAGGTACTCTTCATATATCATTTTATAGCTTAAAAGTGTTTTATCTTATTTCTATTGTTTATTATTGCTTACTAGTGCTTGTTTCTGCTTATTTTATCTTATTATTGCTTAATATTGTCAGCTTATAGTTTAGAAATCATTAGATCTAGTTTTTATATAAAACAGTTATAGAAAAGCCAAAAATATGCTTATTGTTCTAGCTTATTGATTAGTGCTTATTTGTGGTTGAATATTGCTTAAAAGTTCTTCATATACTTAGATCTTAATCTGTTTTAAGTTTTATTGCTTTTATAAATCTGTTTTTAAGCTAAAAATAGTTTTCTTAAAACTTAAGGGGTGTTTGGCACTAGCAGTACTAACTTGAGTTAGTACTGTTGGTTTGCTCTTTACCTTTTAATCAATTTTGTTAAGCCTAAATTAAGCTTAAAAATTAGTTTATTTGAGTTCTTAAAGTTTAAAACTCAAGTTTAAGGTTAATCTATAGGTAGTTTGAATCTGTGGTACTCTAGCTTTATAGTATAGCCAATTTGCTTAGATTAAGTATGTTTAAGGATCTGAAAATGATAGAATAAACTCATTAGGTGTCAAGCTTAATCTGTTTTTAGCTTTTAGTCTTTTTCTTTGCTTATTGAGTCTTATTTTTAAGCTGCAAAAGTGTCAAAAAGCCAAAAATAATAGTTAAGTCTGTCATCTTCAATTGCTTTTTTTAGCTTATGTTCTAAATCAATTTTCTTAATTCTAGTTTTCATGTGTTCTTTGGATATCAATTTAAATCTGTTTTGAGTTTTCAACTTATTTCAAGTGCTTAATTGTTCTTAAAGTTAGCTTAAACTTTGGTCTTAGTCTTTTAAATCTGTTTTTAGTGTCTGCTGTCTTAATAGGTTTTTAGTACTTTTCAGCTTAATTTACTAGCTTATTTTTAATCCCTAGTGCTTATTAGGGGTAGGAGTTGATCTGTTTCAGCTTATTTGAGTTTCTAATTTGCTTATTAAGTCTTAAAAGCCCAAACAGTTTTGGCTAGTTTTCAAGTTTAAAAAAAACCAAACTGTCACTTTTTGATTAGCTTATTCCTGGCTTATTTTTAAGTTTTAATAAAAGTTGTTTTGTTAAAGTTGTTTGGTTTTGCTTATATTTTAGCTGTTTCAAAAAGAAAATAAAAAAAATATTTTACATAAAGTAAGGTCCAGGACTTGAACCTGCGACCTTACCTTCACACACACACAACACCTTACCGTTTGCCCTTGGGTCTTTTTCATAAGACATTCACCCCCTTTTATTAATATACACATTTTTGTTTTTAGCTTATCAGGCTTATTTGCTTTTTCACAGCTTATTAGAATAACCTATGAAATTCCTTTTTCTTCCTAAACCTTTGTTTTTCAATATAGTATTTTTCATAATTTTTTTTCTAATTTTTACTTTTCATTTTCTATTTTTAATTCATTTTCGAATTTTAAAATCTTTAAAATTAGTTTAAAAATAAATAAAAAACCAAAAAAAAAACCAAAAAAAATAAAAATATTTTCAAGTTTTTTTAAAAAATTATTTTTAAATGTACTCCATGGACTCCTGTTTCAACACCAGGACCAAGTTGTTTGAACCCAACTTGTTTATGACCAAGTTGTTTGAACCCAACTTGTTTAGAACCAAGTTGCTTTAATCCAACTTGTTTTGAACCTCCATGCTTTTGTACACCAAAAGTCATCACTTTTGCTTCCAAAGTATACACACAGTTCTTTTTCCTGATCCCAGTCATCATAACCCGACAACCTTTGATCACCTTGATTCTACCCATCTGCATCTTCACAGTATAACCCTCTTTTTCAAGAGTACCCAATGAAATCAAACTTCTTCTTAACCCTGGAACATACCTGACATCTTCCAGTATAAAGCTTGATCCATCATGCAACTGTATCTTCACTTTCCCTGTCCCTTTGATAGTGCATGTCCTGTTATCACCTAACTGAACCGAACCACCATCAACAACCTTAAAGTCATACAAGAAGTCCCTCCTATGTGTCATATGATAAGACCCACCTGAATCCATTACCAATTCAGTCATCTCATCATTCCCGACTACCACCAGGGCTTCTCCAAAGTAGGCGTTACCCTCGTCATCAGAAGAATCAGAATCCTGATCACGCTTACCCTTCTTGACGAACCCACTTGACTTCTTCATTAGACAGTCTCTCTTCAGATGACCCTCTGAATGACATATGAAGCACTTGAGTTTACCAGTTCCACCCCTTGACTTAAACCGCGAACTTCCACCAGAATGAACTTTACCTGAATGATCTGACCTTCCTCCTACATATAACCCGTCACTAGTTTTTTTCTTTGTGCCTTCAGTTCTTTTCTTCAACTCCCTTGAATTCAGAGTCGCCAAAACATCCTCAATTGTCAAGGATTCCCTCCCATACAACAATGTCTCCACAAAGTTTTCGTAAGACGATGGCAACGACGTAAGTAACATAAGTGCATGATCTTCATCCTCAATCTCGATATCAATATTGGCAAATCAAGTATCAACTTATTAAACTCATCTATATGATCACCCAGTTTCATACTTGGACTCATATAGTATGTGTACAGCTTTTTCTTCAGATACAGTCTGTTAATACAAATAATGTCTAAAAACGTTATTTATATTTTTCGACCTCTAAACGTTTTGATAATAACAAAATGTAAAAACGTTTACAAATTATTAAATGCAAAATTCTATTTCTAAGATTAGTGATCACTTAAGGTATGGACAAACAAAATAATTAAGCATGATTAGTGATCAAAAAAATATTTTTCTCTTAATCCTCACTTTTAATTCTACAAAAGTATTTTCTCAAAAATACATTTACAAAATATTTTCTAATTAAAAGAAAAGTTTTATTAAAAACTTAAAATTTGAATTTCAAATTCCCCCCCCCCCCCCAAAGGGAAGTTCCGATAACAGAATACAGGGACCTTCTAATTAAAGATAAAAGTTAGTCAAGTCCGCATAAACAAATTTGCAGTCAATGATCCTCTATAAGAAAGAACTTAACACATGCTATGACACGTTGCGTAACTTTTTTTCTTACACATGTGTACTTGCAATCATTAGACAAAAGTATATTTTTTAATTTTTTATTCAAGTCGCATGAGTCACATCAGCAACAAAAACAAGAAGAAAATTACTCATTTTTGTAATATCTTTATATTTGTAGGGCAGCAGCCCTTTGCCTAAAGATCTTTAGACGTTCTTGTAAACAAATTTTTGTTTGTTTTTGATGGCTAATAACTCTCGCTATTGTCATCGGATGTTCATATCCCCTTTTTTCAAGGCTGGATTTATATCTATTGGTAAGTCTAAGGATAGATTTATCAATATCAGAAATATATTCTTTTGTTTCAAGAATTTCTTGTTGTAAATCTTTAAAAAGATTTTTTAGATGAACTGGATTGGTCATTTTGTAAAAAGTTTTTTGATTTTTGATTTTTCTTTTTATGTTTTGTAAGAAAAGGATGCTATGTAAATATTCGAGAAATTCTTACTCTATATGAATATTTAAATCTTTGTACCTCACAACGGTGTTTGATAGAATAAAAGCCAGCCTGTCTTTTAGATGCTTTTGTCTTTTCCCCACGGCCATCTGCCTTCTTGGTACTTGTTGACGGTTGCATCAGACTCTGTCACGATTATTATAACCATTGTCGTCGTTATGAGAAACTTTGATTTTTATTCATGATAGAGTTCCTCAAATGAGGATACTCAGAATATTTTACATAATACCCTTTTCAGGGTTTCTACTCACGATACATTTTAAAAGATAGTAATTACAATGATAGTTGTCTTAAGGATTTTTGGTCCAAGACGGAATGCCTTCAACTCTATGAGGAGGTGATCCTTTATAGGAGAGCCATGAGGCTCTAACTTAACCATGGTTACTTTTTCTTCATGATTAAGTGTCTGCCATTATTAAAGAAAGGAATCTCTTTAATAAAGTAAAGTAGCATTATTGGAACTACTTTGGCAAAGTTTTCTTTGTAGGTCCCTTTTATGATGACTCTTCATCCATAGTGGGTTCTTTTGGAGTAGTGGAGGGTCCTACGTCCTTTTCTTTACTTTTATCTTGACAAAAGATACAAGAGTGTTCTTCGAATAACTGTTTTGCATGTCTGCAAAAAGCTTCTTTAGTTGTACTAG
>BQNB010096027.1:1557-25727 GCA_026074375.1 Tanacetum coccineum
GAATTGCCTTTATTTCTAGTTTAGCATGCCTTTATATGCTTTTCCTTTGTGTTATTAGTTTTAGAATCCATAATCTAAAATATCGAATATTCAAGCATGCGATCACGAACCGAAACAAGATTTTCAATATTCACGCTTCTTTGGGAAAACGACTCAGGAACGATTTGAACTTTATCCTTTCTTAAGGGTAATTTTATCATCAATACTTTTCAGAAATATATCTTATTAGTGATTAGCTTATTACTCTTTTACAAGAGTGATTTTCCCTAGTTGCTTTTATTATATATATAATATAACATATGAATCAAGTGCCTTGCATGAGCAACTTAAATCTATCCCAAATTTCTTTAGCCGCCTGACAATGGTTAACAAGATCATACACATCTGGAGGAAGGCCTTGAAGAACAATGTTGAGTGCTTGAACATCACAGTCGTCTTGAAGCTTCTCTTGTTTGGAGAGTTCTGCATACTTCTTTGGTCGAATTGCACCATTTTCTTTAATAGTTGGATAGACGAGGTCCATTTTCAATAGACTCAAGCATCATTCTACCATTTTTCTTTCCTTTAATGTATAGCAACATATGACTCTGCCACGAGTTATATATTGTCTTGTCAAGCATAGAAGGACATTTCTCAGCACCAGCAACTATCATGAACTCTGCTAAAGTAGACATTTTCAATTGATTGTGAAAATGTGAAAAGATAAATTTTGATCGTTCAGTGATTAGAGGTTGTTGTGTTAAAGTGTGGTTTATTTAAGTGATTGAATCTTGATATTACATGAGATTTTACAACTTCTTGATTCAACCGAGAAAATAACTGAATATTTAGCAAGATTTTACATATTAAAGAAGAAACCGTATAAATCACCTAAGAAATGTGTATAAATTTCCTAGTAGAACACGTATAAATCTCCTAGAAGAAACTGGTATAAATCTCCTAGTAGAACACATATAAATCTCCCAGAAGAAAGTTGTATATTTCTTCCAATGAAAAAACAGTGTATGTTTCTCCTAATAAAAGTGGCATATTCCTCCCAATGAAAAAAACAGTGTATGTTTCTCCTAATGATAGTGGTATATTCCTCCCAATGAAAAAACAGTGTATGTTTCTCCTAATGAAAGTAGTATATTCCTCCCAATGAAAAAACAGTGTATGTTTCTCCTAATGAAAGTGGTATATTCCTCCGAATGAAAGAACATTATATGTTTCTCCTAAACAAACTGGTATATTCATCCTCCTTCAAGGTATATTTCTCCTCCTTCAAGGTATATTCCTCCTCCTTCAAAAAATCCAGAAAACCACTTTTTCAAATCACATAAAAACACACTTTTGATGCTTTTGCTTGAAAATTCTTGTACAACTTACTATCCTAAGCCTATTAGAACCTTAAAAACACAAACTTTATAGTTTTTAACACAAAAACTTTCGAATCAAGATTTTCGGACCAAAAAGATCAAATTTATGATATTTTTAATATGATTTTCTTGTACAACTAACTAATACTAAGGTAGTAAAAG
This sequence comes from Tanacetum coccineum, assembly GCA_026074375.1. NCBI lineage: Eukaryota > Viridiplantae > Streptophyta > Magnoliopsida > Asterales > Asteraceae > Tanacetum > Tanacetum coccineum. The sequence goes on from BQNB010096027.1 coordinate 3,078, forward strand.
CTTAAAAATATAAACTTTATGGTTTTAAACACCCAAAAGGTAGAGGCCTTTTGGTTGTTTGATAACCACGACACAAGCAAGAAAAAAATGCACACTAGACACTCTTAATCACCTCATGGCTCATGATATCAATTGTAGAATAGTAGTTATCTTAACATTCACACAATCAAATGAAGAAATCTTAAAGAGAGAAAGAGAGGTTGGACACTTCTAGTGAGAGAAACTAAAGAGAGAAAACTTAGATTATGTAATGACCAACACCCTCTTCAAGGCATGGAGAGGGTATTTATATAAGTACATAGGCTGGCCACCCATGGGCTTGGCCCCGTTAGCTTACATTTGTTCCAATATTATCTACGAGCTATGTTATACATATTTAGGAGTGATCGAGACTTTTCTTTATTTCTAACACATTGCTATAAATTTGTCAAATTCATTCATAAGCCTCGAGTGTCACTGTTGTTTAGTTATGTCATCAACCTTTTAATCCTTTCCCACATTGTTTTGGCATTTTTACAAGCATCCACAGAATTGTAGATATCATTGGGTATTGCTTGAAGAAGATAATTCATCACCTTGATATATTAAAAGTATTGTTCTTTGTTGATTTTGGTCATTTTACTAATTGGTTTAGGTATTTCATTTGACGGTTTGTCTGGATTAGGAATCATTTTCCTTTCATATGGTCTGATATCAATTGAACACCGCATCCACTCTCCTTCTTCCTTCTTATTATCTAGAAACCTCAAAAACTGACTTGCACATGGCACGTAGCTTCCTTTCTCTAAAATCGAAGGTCTATCAAAAGCTCCTGATTTAGCAAGAGTTTGTTGATTTGAAGTAGACATGATGTAAATCAAACAATGAATACAATGAAAACTTGGATCATTTTAGAGATAAAGTCTTGCAATCGTGAGATCAAAGAGCAACAATAATTAAAGCTTGTATTACGGCACCATAAATGAATCCGAAACTTTGAAGATATGAAACCTTGACTTGTACACAAAGTCTAAGTAACAAAACGCCTTTATATGAAAGACCAGTTTCTGAAAGTATGAAGATCCGAAACCCCAAAATCTATGATACAAAACCTCTAAAAATGGAATATAAAAGCTTCAAATCCAAAACCTAGAATACGAAACCTTCAAGTAGGAAAGCTATGTTACGAAACCTCTGAATAGAAAACCAAGAATTACGAAACCTCTGTGTATGAAACTGTGTCTTCCCTATAATACGAAACCTCTACTACCAAACTTGGAAGTATGAAACCAGAAATATGAAACCCTCAGATACGAAACTGTGATACGAAACCTTATGTATGAAACTTGTGATATGAAACCTTAGAATACAAAACCAAAACCAATTTCTTGATTCGAAACCCCAAATATGAAACCATAGATACGAAAGCTCCATAGAATACTGATGACATCAAATAACATCTCTTTTATAGCATCATTTATCCTAGCTTAATTGCTCGTTTTACATTATTTATGTATGAATTAATACTTAATTGCTTATATTTATGATTCGTAGTAATTATCAAGCAAAGAGTGAAAGTTAATCAACATGCAGGCATTTTGGAGCTTAAACGAAGAAATCATGAAGAGAAATGTTTTGACAACCTATACGCCGTATCCATCAAGGAAGATACGGCATATCCATGCCCTAAACTTCACTCAGCATCCAAGAAGAGAAGATCTATACGCCGTATCCAGATGAAGCCATACGCCGTATTCAAGTACAAGTCATCGAATATTCTAAAATATAATAATCATGGAGCCCACGCCAAGAAACTCTAATACGCCGTATTGAACCCTTTCAGTATGGCGTATCGACTAAATTCCAGACTCTATACCGAACCCTAATATGAATTTTAAGAGTAAAAAAAAGAGAGAAAGGCATTATCCACCAAGTTTGATTTTCAGAAGATCTAAGAAGCCAAGAAGGTCCTGCAAAGTGCTTCAATCCATAGCAAAACCCTTGTAATTTCTATACTCTAAATACGCGTTCGATTTTTAGTATCATTCGATTTCATTATTATTTAGTTTACTTTAATCGTTCATCTATGACATTAGTATAGTTACAATGGCTATCGGCCAATACCTTTAGGTATTAGCCATGTTTAAGATAATTTAATGTTTGATTTGTTTATTTAGATTGTATGGTTATTCGTTGCGTGTTGTTTATGTTTATTAATTAAGACTCGTTTATGTGCTTAAGTATGCGACTTATCATTCAACTGGATCTAGGAATACAAATAGAGCATTAGCTAGAGTCCGGGATGGCTCTCCATACAACAATTTTATATATCTAGAGTAATAAGATCGCAAATATTAACCTGTCTTTACCCTTTATTTAGTGAATAGGTAGACTAGCAGGTGACCTAGGCCTAACAAATAATGTTTTGATTCCTTGGATAAAGATCTGGATAGTGGACTACTAGTATATGAAAAGTCGTTAAGCAGTAAGTTAGTAAAGTCTCGTTGAGCTAGGATTCGATAAGATCACCATTATTGTCTCCTAAGATAGATTATAATCAACAATGAATGCTTTATGCGGATGTGTTTAATTGTGACAGAATTGGCGCATCTAGAGTTTAGGAATGATATATCACTAACGAGATAAGACAATCATTGCACTTATAAACAAAACCTGTGTTTTATTAGATTAAATATGGTTAGTACATTTTCCTTACATTAGGCTTGACCGCTTCTTTATCTTCTGTCTATCAGCTTGTGTTAATTGCCCTCACTTACACCAAATAAACCAAAACTTATGCTAGTCTCTCAGGCTGAAAACCCCCCTTTTATTGCATTAGTTTAGGTTTAACTTATGTATAACATAGAATAAATTAGGACTAACTTAGATAACTAAAATACTGGTAGACTTAAATATTAACACTCGTTCTTAGTGATTGACACCCTACTTACCAACGAACCTACAAATGATCGGGTACACTGCCCGTTAGTGTTGGTTTTAGGTAAAGTCGGCAAAATATAAATATTAAAACTTGATAACTTTAATTACCTACGCACAACGACACATCAGTACCGTATAGGTAATGTCTCTAAATTTTCAGTGCGAAGACTACTACTCCCAGTTCCAAGTCGCGCGTTGTATAGTCCTTCTCGTGCTTCTTTAGTTGCCTTGAAGCGTAAGTGATAACCTTCTTCTCCAACATCAGTACGCAACCTAATCTTTTATGCAAAGCATCGCAATAAACCACAAAGTTTTATGTTCCTCCGGAAATGTTAGGATTTGTGCGTTACATAACCTGTGCTTTAGCGTCTTAAATGCTTTTTCTTGTTCCTCACCCCAAATAAACTATTTCTTCTTATATGTCAGCTCTGTCGATCGCTTTAACCTTTGTTGGGTGTACTTGAATCCTATTCTTATTAACCACATGACCAAGAAAGTGTACTTCTCTCAACCAAAACTCATACTTCGAGAATTTGGTGTACAATTTCTCGTCCTTAAGCAAACTCAAAATTGTGTCCAGGTGTTGTTCATGTTCTTCTTTACTTCGTGAGTAGATGAGGATATCATCAATGAACACTATCATGAATTTATCCAAGTAGGACCTACACACCCTGTTCACCAGGTCTATAAACACAGCCGGTGCATCAGTCAACCCTAAGGGCATGACTAGGAATTTGTAATGCCCGTACCGTGTCTTGAATGCAGTCTTGGGGGCGTTTTCTTCCTTGAATCTTACTTGGTGATATCCTGACCATAGGTCAATCTTTGAAAAATAAGTTGCTCCTTGCAGTTGATCGAATAGGTCGTCTATTAGAGGAAGATGGTATCGGTTCTTGATGGTTAATTTGTTTAGCTCCCTGTAATTGATACACATACGCATCGATCCATCCTTCTCTTTGACGAAGAGCACTGGTGCACCCCAAGGTGATGCTCTCGGTCTTATCAAACCTTTGCTCAAAAGTTCTTAGAATTGCCCGGACAACACTTGCCTTTGATGGTGTCAAACGATATGGTGCCTTGGCTACCGGTGCTGCTCCCGACACTAGGTTGATCTGGAACTCGACTTGCCTAGCTGGAGGGAGTCTAGGAAAATCTTTCGCAAAAACCTCAATATGATTACTTACTATCAGTATATCATGGACACTCCTCACTTTTGCCCCTTTGTCTACTATATGCACCAAAAACGTAACACGATCCTTCTCCAGGTACCTTTGCATTTTAATGTCCGGCACTATCTTCAAGTCCTTTCCGGACCTATCTCCTTGTACCACTAGAATCCTTTTGTCTTCTAAAGGTATTTGAACAATCTTCGTAAAACAGTCAATTTCTGCTCGGACCCTGGTCAACCAATCCATCTCTACTACTACGTCAAAGCTTTTAAACTAAATGGGGATCAAATCGATACTAAATGTCTTACTAGATAAGGTTAGATTACAGCCTAACGGTATCCTGTTATCCTCGTATTGGTGACCATTTGCATATCCAATAGAGTATACCTCTTCCAACTTCTCAGACTTTAAATCAATTAACGGCCTAAAAATCTGGTGAAACAAACTCGTATCTGCTCTGGGTTTGTAGGGTATAGAGTTACACTAATTGGTTTCTAAGATTTGTTTTTGGGTTGCACGTGTTTCTTCTTGGAGACATGGTTTTAAAATTTTTCCAAAGACATTTATTTGAGCAAACGCTTGACCAAAGTATAATTCGAGTACGTATATATGTAATATAACTTGAAACTCATCATAATAACATTTATGTAAAAATAAGATGCCACAAAAGTTTATGTAGAGAAAGGATAAAATTCTTCCTTTTTGCATTTGATTGACAACTTGCCATTGATCACTATAGGCTGATCTAGATGGTCATCGCGAATTACCACTTTTTCTTTTATTGTATCTTCCTCCTAAGATCCTTCGGAGACCATAGGCTCTTTTCTGGGCCTTCAACAGGGGATGTTTTGGTTCCTCAATATGGCCTGCTCTCTTATCCTTGACATATGTTCCATGTGCTGACGCCATTGTGCTTCCTTCTATGAACTTTGCATTTCCTCTATCTGCCTACACTCCCTTAAGGCTTCCCTACTAGTCTTTAACGTGGCTACCCCATTACCATTGGAGTTTTATCATCAAGTGTATGGTTGATCCTACTGCTCTAATGCCTTTCATCCTTGTCCTCCCCAAGATGACGTTGTAAGGTGAATGACATTTCACTATTGAAAAATCTAGTTGTACGGTTTTGTTATTCCCTGGCTCTCCCATGGTTACCCTGAGGTCTATCAACCCTAGGGGTGGTAGATTTCACCTAAGAACCCGACAAGAGGAGCGTTGGATTTCCATAGCCTCGACTTGGTACCTGCGCTGAAGCTCTTAAAGCAGTGCTCATACATGATCTCTGACGAGCTTCCCCCGTCTACATAGATCCTTCAGACCCGAAAGCCTTCGATCGTGCCTTCTAATATGACCGGAGCATCAGTCAATCTATTCTGAGGTATTTCCGGAAAGGCATTTTTCTCTTTTAATCTTGGTCCTTCCATCTCATAGGGTCTCTTGCGGTTTCCTACCAAACCTACCATGTTTATTGCCTTTACATTCCCTCGTCCTTGACCTCTGTTTCTTTGATTTCCTTAGCAGATATCCTTCACCAAATAAGCCAGCTTCCTTGATGCCACAACTTCCTCTATATGTTTCTTCAAATGGTAACAATCGTTAGTGTTATGCCCTTTGTCTCTATGGTAGTCCCAGAGCTTGTTCAAATTCTGCTTCTCTAGAGTCCATATCAATGGTGGTGGGGGTAGGAAGTTTACACTTTCCATTTCTAAGATCTCCCTTGGTGTCTTAGTGAGGGGTGTAAATGTTTCTCTTCTTGGGTAGGGAGCACATGTCCACATGCTCCTTCAGAACTCCCTTGAGCCGCTCCTTCCTTTGATTCTTTCTTGACCATCGAACCATCCAGTACATGCATTTCCTTTGTCCCACTACGGGGCACTGGCTACCTCGTCTGACCTTGAAGAAACTTCGCCCCTGATGAACGCTTTGAACCTCTCAAATATTTCATCCACCATCTTTGAAATCTTATCATTGAGCTTCTTGGCTAGCCCCACATGTTCGTAGCCGTGCATGAACGCAGAGATGCGCAGTACAGAAGGCACACCCTTGATATGTGAGCTTTCTGTGAATCGATCCATAAATGCTTGCATCCCCTCGTTCAACCTTCTTTTGATACCATGAATTTCTGTTGGAACTTTAGCATACCTCTTTTGTTGTGAAAATTATTCTAAGAGCTTCACGCTTAACTCTGTAAAACTGTCCACGCTTTTTGTGTCCAAGTCATCAAACCTGTTAAATCTAATATCATTATATTTGACTTACACAATAATCCTATATAAGCCAAAAATAAGAAAGAGAGAGAGAGAAAAAGAGAGAGAGAGATGAGAAAGAAATAAAGAAAGGAAATAGAGTGTTTGGATTGCTAGTGTAAAAGCATACAATGAACAACCAACCCATCTCCATTATGGAGAAGGGGTATTTATACTCCTAAGGTCATATGTGACGCGTAGGGTTACATGGTGGACCAGGCTCAGGCTTTGGTTGGGCTTTAGCCCACAACGTATACAATATTATCTTAATAAATGAGCTCGGTTCCATTTCTAGCCTATTACAACATTTATTTAATAAAGACCGAAGCTTCCATGTTTGACTTAATATTTTGAGGCTAACAATCTCCCTCGAAGTAAGGTCTTTGAAATTGTATTGTCGATGAGCTCTTAAGTCTTGGTCTTGGAGTTTATCTTGCTATAGACTTGTTCCTTCATGCTGTGTAATCTTTGATCTTAAGCCTTTATCATTGTCTTTTATCTTTGTCTTAAGTTTCGAGATCTTTAAATCTTTCCTTGTTTGTCTTTGTCGTCTTCGCCATCTTGCGATCTTGTGTCTTGACCAACATGCTCATACTATGCATCATCTTGAATGCTTGCTAACAATCTCCCTTGACAATCTTTATCTTGATAATCTTGTATCTTTAAAGAAGATCTTGAATATCAGAGATTACAGAAGACTTTAGTAACATGTACTTGAGCTTTCGTCATGTCTTTATATTTTTCGATCGACCATGAGCAAGTGGTAATGAATCCGACTCTTAAGGGAAAATAAAATGCTGGTAGTTACGCCAGCGACTTGTGATGGCTGTTTGGTTTAGGATACACAATAGTTATGGACGATATGTCTTTGTCATTCGTCGATTTTAGGTTGCGATAACCACCGGTTCCCCGTTTTATAGTATTAATACTATACCTGTGATGATGTAGGTTCAAAGATCCTCCTTGACAGGGTTTCCAGCTCGAAGTGTTAGATCCTCTAATGCAGATGCATTAGATTCACCGTACTAGCTTGTTCTCATTACCAGAACGTCTCAAAGCAGACAACACGATAAGAGTGAATCAGTTAGTTATTAGCTTACTGATTGGGTCGTCAATTCATTTACTGGACCAAATTCGATATCTAGTTATCACAAGTTTGATTTATATAGAATCTCGTAAGTCACCTACCGCAGTGCTGTTTGATGTTGACACTGGAAGGATTTTCATTCTTCATTGTGAATACTAAAGAGTATCACTCTAAATGTTCTGGCAATATCACAAGGATAATGCGTATGACTCTTTGTTATCACTTGTGTTCTATATGTTGAACAAAAAGTGTTTATCAAGAAATGTGTCCTAATGAGATTTATTGTTTGATCTATTTGGCTCTAGACTCTATTAGTGCATTTTGGTTTTAGTGATCGGAGGCTGGAGCAGATTGCCACCTTTTCAATATCAACTAACTCGGAGTGAGAAAGTCAATAGAAGTCGTGTTGATCTCTGTGACAAATGAGATAAGTATCTTTTGAGAGAAACTTAAATGACTGGGAATGGTTGTGCAGTGCATCACTGGGTCCATGATGTCTTGTCTTCAATACCAGGAATTCAGTATTTATAATATAACTGATAACTATTTGTCGGTTTCCTTAATCACTTCACTCATTACTGGGTTGCTCGAATACAAGAAGAAAAGAGATATGGAAAATGGAAGAAGTTTAGAAGAGAGAAACAAGAGAGTGATAATTGGTATTTTGCATTTACTTGCAAGTAAAAATGTTGACAAATGAACCAACAATCCTCTCCTTCCTTGGAGCAGTGGGTATTTATAGTAAAGACTAGTGGCTTGCATGCCATTTAGTAATTGACGGGCACGTGCTCGGGGTTTACTTGGGCTTTCGCCCCGATTTACACGTGACGATTAGATTACAAATAAGAGGCCCGTTGTACCGTCTTGCCTAATCCATCGTATGTAATTTAGGGTGACCGAGACCTAATATATTTATGATGAACTTCCATTGTGGACTCAAGTTATTTTGAGGCTTACAATCTCCCCCGAATTAAGTTCATTGTGACACTCCTTCGTGAGATCAATGAGAATTGCTGTGTCACTTGAGCTCTTGTGATGTTTGTCTCTGGTTAGTTGTTGGCTTGTTCCTTCATGTTTGTGATCTTTGATCTTTAGCTTTGTCATTTGTCTTTGGACTTTGTTTTTTCGTCGAGATCTTTTTATAATCTTTATCTTCCGTCTTGATGTCTTTGCCAACCTTGCGATCTTGTTTGTCTTGGTCCATCATGCTCTTTCTTTGGCACTCTTCTTGTAACGCTTGCTTACAATCGCCACTTGATAGACTTGTTTTCTTGACGATGGAAGATCTTGCTATCAGAGTATATATGGAAGTCTTTGTCTTTAATCTTGAGTTTCATGTTTCTTGAATCTTGATGCTTCCCTATAGAATGTCTTTGTAGTTTGTGCATGAGCATGTGGTAATGAATCGACTTCAGCTGGATTGGAGGGATCACCATTCCATCTGTATGTATCCTGAATAAAACAGTTAGCAATAAGCGGGTGGACGGAATATGGCTTTGTCATTCGTCGGATGTGGTTAGATTAACCTTTGGTTCCGTAGGATCGTTTTTTTTACAGTATAATTTACCCGTACCTGTGATCAGGTAGATTCAATGAATTCCTTTGACAGTGTTTTCCAGCTCAAAGCGTGGGTTTCTAACACAGATGTATTAGATTTACCTTGCTTGCTAGTTCTCATTACGGAACGTCTCAAAGCAGACAAACGGTAAGTGGTGAATCTGATAGTTTACGTTCTTTTGATTTTGTCAGTCAATTCATTTTATGGCCTTTGCGATTATCCAGTTGACACAAGCTTTATTCATATAGAATCTCGCAAGTCACCTACAGTAGTGTGTTTGATGTTGACACTAGAAGGATTTCCATTCGTTCATTGTGAATACTAAAGAGTATACTCTGAATTTTCTGGCTGGGAATCCAAGGTTAATGACGTAGGACTCTTGTTTAACAACTTGTGAACTTAATGGTGTTCAACAAGTGTTTGTCATGGAATGTGTCCTAATGAGATTTATTGATTGATCTCTTGGCTCTAGACTCGATTAGTGCGTTTTGCTTTTAGTAATCAGAGGCTGGAGCTGACTGCCACCTATTCAATATCAACTAAATCGAAGTGAGAAAGTCAATAGGAGTCGTGTGTATCTCCGTGACAAATGAGACAAGTATATTTTAAGAGAAACTTGAATGTCTGGGAAGGGTTGTGCATTGCATCACTGGGTCCATGTGATGGTGTCTTTAATGTCAGCCAATCAACTTTGTGATTCTGACAGCATATGTATTGACCCCGGGTTTCTGACCTAGATGTGTGGAGGATTCTTTCTTTAGACCCTTTATCCATACATTTCTTTTTAATTCTTCAACCCCTTCAATGCTTACCAAGACGTCATTACTAACACCTTGTTGTGATTGTTCCAAGTTGTTAGCTCAATCTTAGGCGGCATTCTTCCCCCTTATTCACACTTCATCTCCATCATACCTAGGACTACTATTTCTAACTATTGGAGTTGTCCTTGGGTAGATCCTCGGTTTGGTTGGAATACATAGGACAAATACCTAAACTTACCACTTTATGAATTCTGATATCAATCATGAATAAGATGGTGTAGGTGTGAGATCGTAACCATAAAACCTTTTTCGAGAATTCAAGCACTTTGAGTCGTATAAGTTCACTTATTATTTTCAAGATCTACAATTTTTTTTAAATACATTTCTCCCTTATTTAAATACTAATGCATTAGTTTTGAAATTACTTTGTGATTAAAATTTGTCTATGAAATTCCATGGGGAAACTTTTACTTTGCATGAATTAATGGAAATAAACTTGCTCCCCTCAATTTTACATATGTTTGACACCAAAAAAATGATACCAAGTTGTAAAATGAATATAAAATTAAGGTTGAACACTTAGTCATCTTATAAACTTCATTTCTGTTGAATTGTCATTTTTATCGTGTTGCTTTTAAGGGGACTTTTGGACATGGTTTGAATATAAGAATGGATCGTGATGATGATGTATCCCAAGCTCATTAAACTTTGTTTTTCGATAAAAACTCCCCCTTGATAGATGGAAGTGTTTTGAACAAACAATTTTGAAAGATTATGAATCGTCAGGTGAGGAATTCTTGAAAAATTGTGTTCAAACATTTTGAAAACATCTGTTAGAAATAAAAGGGGGGGGGGGGGGGGGGGGGGGGGGGGGGGGGGGGGGGGAGGGGGGGGGTGACTCTCTTCACAACACTAAGGGTAAGCGGCACCTATGCGTACACATCCTTTTTCTTGAGCTCAAAACTTTAAATATCTTGTAAGAACAGCTCAAGACCGAGAAAAGTTGATGAAATATTTTCTCGTTTGGGGATAAGTTATCTTTAGTGGATAAACTTTCTTTATTTGAAGTTCCGGGTTATATGTACTGATATTTGGCACATAAGCCATTAAGAAAAATTAGAAATGACATGTTTTGAATGCATTTGAACTCCTGTCTCGAACTTCATTACAGCCCGTGTCGATATTAATCAACATTTCTAGGTACGTAAATGTTATCGATTCCAAGAGACATGTCGAGAAGAATATTTTTTTTGAAACATTTTCTGTTTTTTTGATTTTGTATTTTCTTTTTGAAATTTTATATTTTTGTATTTATTATTATTTTTTTTTCAAAAAATATGTACATGTTAACCTCAGCATTGTTATGTGATGGTGAAATAGTAATTCCAACTCTTGTCGTGATGTAGCTGTCTTTTCTGCTTGAGGAACAACTTTTGGGGGGGGGGGGAATAAAAATAAAAATCATAACCAGTTTGACTTGATAGTTCTATTGTTGTGGTCGTGAATTCCGAGTTCTGAACTGTTATGATCAGAATTCATTACTTGTTCATCTCTCTAATTTCGAATCTCTCTCTCTCTCTTTTCTTAGTTTCTTGTTTCGTGGTTCGGGTTATGAAGTGAAGTGGTTAAATCGGTTCCTACAAAAGATGTACCTGCATGTATGTTAAGTGTACCTGCACTGACATTAAGAGTTTGTTTGCATTCATACTGGTTAGTAATATCGTCATTTGAACCATTTTGGGGTTCATTGTCAACCTTGGTTGTGCTAGATGTGAATATCTTTCCAGTAGGAACCCACCTAAGACCAACTGTCTTGAAAATTTTACCCGTTGGTTTCCACCTAAGACAAGATCTATGAGTCATTATTTTCTCATGCACAACGGAAGTCTTTTTTATTGAAGACCTATGTCTTTTTAGGATATGTCTTTCTGGTTTCTTTGCAAAACTTGTTTGCTCTACGGGTATGTATCTTTTTGTTGTCTTATTGGATGGAACCTTAGCACGTGAGTTGACTTCATTCAGGAATTTTGTTACACAAGAATCATGATTGGCATTAAAGACACATTTCTGACATGTTGAGCAAACAAAATGTTTGGAGTCAGAAAAACTTCTAGAATTCCTAGAGTGTTCTGCTATGGGCACAGTCTTTGTCGTGACGCAACTACTCTTAGATGCAGGCCAATTCCTAGACTTTTGGTTATTGATCCTAGGTTTTGGTTTGCTACCATTTGCTGTGCTTTGTGATCTAGCAGAAGGCATCACACTAGGTTCTGAATTCCTACTGCTTTCTTGTGTCTTTTTCTTAGCTTCCTCTAGGTAGTGATTATGAACCATGTCATTTGAGCTATACCTAGATGAGCCAGGTGCAATCATGTGATGAGGTTTTGCAACAGCAGATTCTCTTTCCTTAGGCAAATAATGTGTAGTGACTGGTTTTGACAAATCGTTATTGACATCAACTTGGGAGGCAAACCGTTGCTTTGAAAATCTAGGTCGTTCAGACTTAAACGCAGTCGGTTGTCTAACAACTGATTGGTTTCTACGTGGTTGTAAAGCCGGTTTCCCTAAGATTGACGATTTTGCAAACTTAGTATTCACACTATTTCCTGTTAATTTCCTTAACTCATTTTTTAATGCTGCAATTGCAAACCCTTTTTCCTGAAGTTGAGCTTTGAATTTATCATTATTTGCAATCAAAGAAGTTGTGTGTTCTATGTTCTTAGCTCTCGTTGTCTTGATAGAATCAAACATTTCTTTGTAATGCCTTTTCAAAGTCTCATTTTCCTTAAGTAACTTAGCCACTTTATGTTCCAATTCGATGTTTATTGTTTCAATTACATCTATGTCATGTTTAACCTTGGCTTCATTACTTTTTACTTTCGAAAATTGACCATGTTGCCCTTCTTTTAAAGCTTGATTTTGATATTTAAGTTCAAGATTAACACAATGTGCTTCCATTCTTAAAAAATCTTTTTGAAATTGGGCAACGGTCTTTTTGAGACGAATATTTTCAGATTTAAGAGATTGATTTGAGAGTTCAGTTGTCTTGTTATCAGTTAATTTAGCAGGCAAAGGACATGTGTCATGACATTGTTCAGCATTCTGGTCAACCTTTCCTTCATTATTGAATTCAGGTTGCTCAGTATGCTGTTGTCCAGTAGCAAAGATATTGATTTCAGCAGTTGTTTGTACCTCAACCATTGGCTCTTCATCATATATGGGTCTGATATCTGCATCATCAGCATGTGCATCATTCCCTGATCTGCTGCTCGTATCCTGCTCTTTGGATTCTGTCCCAATGCTTTCTGTGTTAACCAAACTGGCATCCACTGCTTTTCCCGTATCAACCTTATCCTCTGTTGTCTGAATCTGTCTTTCATTCACCCAGCTGTCATACTCTCGTTTATGCTGTGCTCTTTCATCAATCGACTTCTTAACAGATTCCATGTGTTGGATCAGTGTGTCACGGAATTCTGGAATTTCGAGTCGAGTGTATTGTAGGAATTTGTTGCGTATCATGTCAACATATTCATCATCCAAATAAATCCGTGACTTGATGAACATCTGAAACTGTCTCTCGAGTACTTTAAAAGAAGCTGTGGATCCAATCTCTTGAAATTCTTCTTTGTCAAGTTGTTTTTCTAATTGATCCATGTTTAGGATCATTGTGCCTAGAAAAGTTTCAACATCTTGACCAAAGAGTGTTGCAAATGCACGTTTGAATCCAGACTCGATTCGAGTTCCTTTTAAGTTGTCGTGTGAAAGATGCTTGAGGTGTGAATGAAGTTTTCGAAAAGATACCATGCCTAACTCCTTTTTTGCTGTTGTCTTGAATTTGTTGCATTTTGTTGTTCTTCCGAATTAGAACACGAAGATAAAGTATCTTTCGTTTCCATTTTACCGTGAATTGAAGTGAAAATGATTTGTAGGATCTTAAGCAGGTAAAGTGATTGTTGTTGTGGATTTGAATCAATTAACGTTCACGGGATTTTTTAAATCTTTGATTAAAACCGAGAAAAGAATCGTATCTTTCGCGGGATTTTACAAAATCAAAAAGAAACCGTGAAACAATAATTAATTGTTGTTGAAACCATTGTTGTCGTTGAAGAAGTTGAGCTTTTGTTAACGATTGATGAGTTTGAAAGACTAACGGTTAAACAATGTTTAAACTAAATGATTAAAAAAAAATTAGAAAAAAAAAAAACTAAAAGTAAAAATATTGTAACAAAGGAAGGTTATCTTAGAAAATGTTTTAAAATATAAATGCTAATTGAAAAATGTATAGAAAATTAAAGGTTAAAAATGAAAGAGTTTTAAAAGCTAGGGGTTAATAGTAAACTATTGATTATCTAAGGCTAAAAAATAAAACTTTGTGAAAAATAAAGGTTAAAATTGAAAAAACTTCTTAAAATAAGGACTATTAGTAAACTTGTTAAAATTTAAATGTAAAAAATGAAAAATGTTATGAAGTTGAGGGGCCAAAGTTGGAAAATTAGAATTATACTACATAAAAAACGTTTCCCTCCTTTTATATCATCTTCTCGTTTTGACAATTATAGAAATAAGAACGACGTATGTTATTTGCTTCTCGCGGAGTGATACGGTAATCGTCGGTAAAAAATAAATATATCACGTTGATCGAAACGATGTCACGAACACGATGGTATATCTCTCAAGTCCCGTCGTTTAACGTCACTCGAAACCGAAAACCGAAAACACTTAAACGTATAAAAAAATTTTCTGTCGGTCCCCCGTCTTTATTTTCACTCCGTTCGAGATCTTGAAGAATGCTCTTGTTCGGTCCTTGAAAGAAAACACTCGATCGATCCTCGAAGAAACTACTCGTTCGATCCTCGAAAAGACTACTCGTTCGATCCTCGAAAAGACTACTCGTTCGGTCTTCAAACAAAATACTCGTTCGGACCTATGAAAAACCACTCGTTCGATCCTTGCAAAGACCGCTCGTTCGATCCTTTAAGGTTTCTACTCGTTCGATGGTCTCTTGTTCGATGGTCTCTTGTTCGATGGTCTCTTGTTCGATGGTCTTTGTTCGATGGTCTCTTGTTCGAACCAAATAGAATGATGCTCGTTCGATCTTTCTAAAACTGATGCTCGTTCGATTGTTACTGTGTAGCTTGTGTTAAAGACACTTGAAACAGTTGGAAAGAAATGGAAATAAACGTGGAACTAAAAAAACAAAACGTGAAACAGTGGAGAAGAAAAAAAATAATAGAAAACAAAACGTGATACAGTGGAGAAAATGTGAAACGTGATACCAAAGAAACGTCTATAATCCCAAAATAAACTTTAAATCACCACAAAATAAACGTCTATAAAAAACGAATGAGATAATATGCCAAAAAAAACCAAACTTTCCAAACAAAAGAAATTAGCCGAATGCTATAATGCTCAAAGTAAATTACCACAACAAAAAAAAACACTAAACCCACCCGTGGCGAATGATACCAAATGTCGGAACCCAAAATCACTTTCACTTCATTATTGAAACAAGAAAAATAAGATGAGAAGATATGGAAGAATTGTAGAGAGAAGTTAGAGAGAGAAAGGTAGAGAGAAGAAAAAGATGGATGATTACTTGCAAAATTACAAATGAGAATTAACAAGAACCAACCCCCTCTCCATACTTGGAGAGGGGTATTTATACTTAATACCAAGAGGCTTTCATGCCTTGGTATTTCTACGGGCCGGGCTCGGGATTACTTGGGCTTTCGCCCGATACACGTGACCGGTTAGATTACATTTAAGAGCCCGTTTACCCGTGTAGCCTATTACAACGTATATTATTTTAGTGACCGAGACCTAATATAATTATGAACGAACTTCCATTGTTCGACTCAATATTTTGAGGCTAACAAGACTGTACATGGCGTGGGAAGAAAACCGAGAAAAGAAGTAGGCATTGGGAAGTAGAATACCAAAAGAATGGCCATATATATCACGTGGTGTCGAAGGTGTATACAAAGAAGATGTGGGCTTTTAACCGAAGGTTTTAAGGAGGATAAAGAGGGTTTGAAATCTTGTGTATATCTTCCAAATTTACAATGTGTGTACATAAGCTGGTATGGGAAAAAAATCACTCTTTGCTAGTTTTGCAGAGAACAATGGGGTTTACGTAGTATATTTTCTAAATTTAAAAACAAAGAAAAAAACGTGTATGTTTTGATAACCATCAGTCGACATATACTAAATTGTAAGGGCGTGCATGAGTTTTTTTTTGACTTAATTACTTTTATTTTATAGGAGTTACATGTTGGTGAAATTTGATTATCGGAATATTTTTCCCCTGATTAAATGAGCATGATTGCATAACTTTTCATGTCGCGCAAATAATCAAATAACATGTAATTAAAGGTTTTCAAGTAAGTCTTAATGAGTTTAGGTCGGGTTTCTAGCTTAACGCTAACGTTTGACGTCTACGCGATTTAACTAGTGTGATTCGAATGGTCGTAAACGTGCATAACTCACTAAATGAAAGGTAAAATGAATTAATTGAGATCGGAATATGACCTGAAAAACACGGGTGTTATAAACGCCACTAGTGCCCGCGTGGTCGGAGTCAACATAAACTATAGTTTCTATTCCGGTACCTTTCGGATACCATAATCCTAAGTGACAAGTTCCCTCCCCTAATATACCTCCTAAATATATGTTTTAACGCTTATAAATGGGTAGTCTTAGGATTTTCTTGGAAACGAGCACATAAGAAAACACTAAACATAATATAGGGCCTACTTGCAGTTAAATAAAGTAAACTACCAATCATACCTCGATATTTAGAGCTATCCACGGAGTTGACGTCATTGTCTTTAGTGAGCTGTTCCCGTTGACATCGGCCCCGATTTTCCCCCCCCACCCCCTTTTTTTTTATTGGTTGGTTTAGAATCTCCAATCCAAACTTCTTTAACATCTCCTTGATGTACTTGGATTGATTAAAAAATATTCTGTCTTCCATTTGTTTGATTTGAAGACCCAAGAAGAAGTTCAACTCGCCCATCATACTCATCTCAAACTCGTCGTGCATGATTTTCGCAAAATCATCACACAAGTTTTGACTCGTGGAACCAAATATAATGTCGTCGACATATATTTGAACAATGATAAGGTGTGACTTTGATTTCTTAGTAAAAAGTGTGTTATCGACCATTCCCATTGAATACTCGTGTTTTATCAAAAATGCTTTTAGTCTATCATACCAAGCTTTAGGAGCTTGCTTAAGACCATATAAAGCCTTTTTAAGTTTATAAACATAGTTTGGTTTTTGAAAATCAATGAACCCCGGAGGTTGAGCAACATAAACCTCTTCATTTATAAAACCATTTAGAAAAGCACTTTTTACATCCATTTGATATAATTTAAAATCATTTGCACAAGCAATAGCAAGAAGTATTCTAATTGACTCTAATCTAGCTACCGGAGCATATGTTTCATCATAATCTATACCTTCTTGTTGATTATATCCTTGTGCCACTAATCTAGCCTTATTTCTAGATACTATACCGTTTTCATCTAATTTATTTCTAAAGACCCATTTTGTTCCTATGACCGATTGACTTATAGGTAAAGGAACTAATTCCTAAATATCATTATCTTGCATAGCTACAAACCAACTTTCATCTTTTAATGCCTTTTTGACATCTTTGGGTTCTATTGTAGATATAAAACAAAAGAAATTACTATGATTTTGGGCTTGAGACCTTAAGGTTCTTTGATTAAGATTTCCTATGACTTGATCTAGTGGATGATTCTTGGATTCCTTAATGTTAACAGTTTCGTCAACTTCTATCGACTCATCTTCTTCATTATTATTATTTACTACTTTGGTATTCTTTTTAATAGCTTCTTCTTCACCAACATCATCATCAACCAATGGTGATAATTTGGTAGGAGGAGGACTTTCATCGAATGTCACGTTGAGTGATTCTTCGACTTTCATTGTGTGTTTATTTAATACTACATAAGCTTTACTATTTTGAGAGTACCCTAGAAAAACACCTTCGTATGACTTTGGGTCAAACTTGGTTAGATAATCTTTAGTATTCAAAATGAAGCACTTGCTTCCAAATACTTTGAAATATTCTAAAGAGGGTTTCCTACCTCTAAATATTTCATAAGGGGTTTTTCCTATTATTGGTCGAATTAATATTCTATTTAGTATATAAGTTGACGTATCGACGACATTACACCAAAACTTTTATGGAATGGATTGTTCATTAAGCATGGTCCTAGACATCTCTTGTAGGGTCCTATTCTTTCTTTCTACTATCCCATTTGATTGTGGAGTACGTGGAGCCGAGAAGTTATGAGTAATGCCTTGTGCATCACAATAAGCTCCGAATTGTACTTCAATATCAAATTCCCGACCATGATCCGTTCTAATAGCTACTATAGAATTACCTAGTTGGTTTTGAATTTTCCTACTTAATATTTCAAATTTCTCAAAAGCTTCATTTTTAGTCTTTAGGAATCTAGTTCATGTAAAACTAGAATAATCATCTACTACAACTAAGGTGTATAAATTACCTCCATAGCTTTTAATTTCTGATGGACCAAATAAGTCCATATGTAATAATTCTAAACATCTTTTAGTGAAAACCATATTTTTAGCTTTATGACTTGCATGAGCTTGCTTCCCAATTTTACAAGCATCGCAAAAAAGTTTATCATATTTTAGCTTTCAGGATTATTTCACTACTAATTCTTTAGATGACAACGATTGAATTAAACGCATATTTGCGTGACCAAGTCTTTTATGCCTTAAGGTAGAGTTATCTACTACCGTGGCGAGACATAATTTGTCTTGAGACTTATTTCCTAATTTCATTACGTATAAACCATTTTCCTAATCTTGTTTCCTATAATTTTACCATCTTTAATTATTTCACTACCATCTTTCGTGAATAAGACTTGACACTTATTGTCACAAATTTGACCGACACTAAGTAAATTAAATGCTAAGTTATCTACGTGCTCTACGTTAGATATAGTGAGAGGGTCATTAGAGATCATACCTTTGCCTATGATCTTTTCTTTTAAGTTACTTCCAAAAACAACATTACATCCGTCGTATGCTTTGTAGGTAGAGAATAAACTCTTGTTACCGGTCATATGTTTGGAGCAACTACTATCTTTGATCCACTCATCCGGTTCCAAGCATGTTCTCAAGCATACTTATTTCAACAAAAACAAATTCAAGCTTTTGGTCCCTAATATCTCATGCGTCCGAAAATGTTAGTGTTGTACATCCCTTGCATTTGTTGCAATTGTTGGGATCTTAAAATGGGATACAATTTCCCATATGTACAAAGCCTTGATTTTGTTGGTTGTTCCAATTCATAGGATAGTAGTTTTGATGAATTGGTTGTCTAGAGTTTCTCCTAGATTGAGGTGTGTTGTATCTTGGTTGAGAAGAAATGTTTCTCCTAGGTGGAGGTGTTTTCGATCTAGACTCGGTTTTGACATAACCTATACTGCTTTTGAGTGATGGTTTAAAGACGGTTTCTTTGACTCATCAATGCTATTATGTATTAGTTTCTTCCTAGTAATAACAAAATCCGATCTAGAAGACATAGGTAAACTAAAAACGTGTTCTGTCCCATTTTCGCTATCTTTGCGACTCACAGATCCAGGTAAGGTGGATCCGTGCCCCTTAATGGTGGATCCGTCCGTTGCTTTTTCAGCGGACGATCCAACGAAACTCATGGTTTTAGTTCCGCTTGTTGACGCTTTATCGCTATCAAATCCTAGACCTATTTTGCAAATAGGTTACTTTTGATTGTTTAACATTTCTCTTAGAGAATTAGCACTTTTATCAAATTTAACAAATTTAACTTGAGTTTCTTTAAGTTTGGCGTTTTCCAATTTAAGTTCATCACATGACTTACACACAATTTCAATTTCTTTACTTCTCTCAAGTTTCTTAATTTTCTCGTTTAATTCTAAATTTCTTTTTCTACAAGATCTCTTTTAGTTTTCAAAATTGTATACTTGTTAATAATTTTTAAGCTAATTTCACATAAGCTATCGTATTCAATTTGCATATTATCATTATCAAGAGAAGATGCATTATCACTATATCAAGAAGAGTTATGAGTTCATCGTTTGACGATTGAGCCATGAGACAAGTTTCGTCGTTGGTTTTGTCTTCGGCGTCATTCTCGCTATCGCTCCAAGAACCTCCAATGAAAGCCTTTTGATCTTTGTTGCGAGATGGTTTTGGACAATCGCCAATGAGATGATTTGGATCACCGCATCTAAAACATTTCTGGTCACTCTTTCCTTTCTTCTCATCTCTTTGTCGGAATGACTTCTTTTCTTCTCTTGGTTGCCGAACAAATTTACCCTTTCTTCTAAAGAACTTTTTAAAGTTCCTTACGGCCATAACATATTCTTCGTCATCGCTTCCGGATGTTGAAGTTTCATCATCACTAGACTCTTTCTTAGCTTTCAAGGCAATAGACTTAACTTCCATTCTCTTTTGCCTTCTAAAATTTTTCAGAATCTTTTCCAGTCACTAATTTTAGTACTTTTAGATTGCCGATAAGCTCGTCTAGAGCTAGTGATGACAAATCTTTCGATTCTTCAATTGCCGTGACCTTTGCTCTCCATTTAGGATGTAGAGCCCTAAGAAACTTCCTAACATAGTTCTTGCTAGAGAAACCTTCATCAAGAGCTTTAAGACTAGTAATAATAGTGTTAAATCTAGCAAAACCGCTATCAATAGATTCTTCTTCAAGGATAGTAAATTGCTCATATTGTTGAACAAGAAGATCAATTTTATTATCCTTTAATTGGCTATTACCTTGATGTGTGATGCCAAATATCTTTAGCCGTTTTACACATAAAAATTCTTTCATATTCCTTTTTAGGTAAAGCATTGTAAAGAACCATTTTAGCTTCATTATTTTTAGTAAGTTTCTTTTTAAGGTCATCGGATTGTTCTTCAAAAGGAACAACCTCTAAAATTTGGGTAACTTCATTTTTGGCAAGCGGTGAAAAATCACAATTCAAGATAACATGCCAAAGATCTAAATCTTTTGCTTTCACATAAGTTTCAAATCTATTTTTCCAATAAATAAAATGATCACTTTCAAAAAGAGGCGGTCTTTGCATAGATTGCCCTTCTAGATATTTATCTGAATCCATAGATCGATTCAAGCTTTAATGTACAATATACGTTAAAGATCTTGGGTGACCTTGACTCCTGATACCAATTATGGAAACTAGAAGGGGGAGGGGGTTGAATAGTTTTTACCGTTTTAAATTAAAACTTAGATTGTCGACTTATGTGAACTCAAGAGATATACACAAGTGTATATGATAGCGATGCAATAAGTAAGTAACTAATCTATGAAATATAAACAAGTAAAGATAAGAAAGATCAAACCGATGACACAATGATTTATAGTGGTTCGGCTACGAAGCTCCTCTTTGCCCTACTCCACTCCCCAAGTACCCAACTTGAGAGTTATCTTTACTATGTCAACACACTCCCTTTAGGCGGAGAAAACCGTACAACGTCCGCTACACTTTTTTTCCGATACTAAAGCTACATAAATGATTCTACAATCGAGATAGAACCCATCTAACACACTATGTATTTTGAGGCCTAAAAAATAACCTATCATACACATATGATACACACAACACACAACACAAGATATACAAGATGAATGATTATCACAAACGTGATGACACAACTAAACTATTAACACTTGAAGCTTGACGTCTTCTTGAGTGTTCTTCACTAAAGAGTGGAATGAGTTGATCACTTGTAATGGATTATGTAACAAGTATAATGATCAAAGAATATATAAGATAAAAGATGTATGTGAAAAATATTTTTCAAGAGTTATTTAAAATGAAAGCTTAAGGTTGCTATTTATAGGCAAACCTTTGAAATTCAAATTTGTCCCAGATAGCTGGTCCGTATGACTCACAGATCCACCGTTGCCTGGATCCGTCCCTTGTATTTAGTGGATCCGTGGGTGGAGCTGGGACAACATTTGTCATTTTGTGATTAACCCCAAATCTATATAAAATATTGTTTTGTACTTAATAAAACTAATTTATTAGATTCTTCTAGAACAAAATATTTTTCTTATCACCAATAATGAAAGATTTTATAGATTTAGGAAAAGTTGAAAAGATTTGAAAAAATTGTTTCCACTTATGGTTAATCTTATTTTGTCTTACATGATTAATATAACTATCTTATAATTAATCATGTGTTAACTTAAATCATTTGATTAGAAAGGGTTTATGCAAATGATAATATTTTTCTTTGATCATTAACTATGTTTAATAATGCCATATTCATACCTTAAGTGATTTGTCGTCGTCAAGAAAACTTTCGACTAAATAACTTGTTTATGTAAACTTTTACGTAGTATGACATTATATTTGTTATTATCAAAACATGAAAATCATTAAATATAAATATCGTTTTTGCGCGAATATTTGTATTAACAATCTCCCCCTTTTTGATGATGACAAAATATAAACTCATGCTTATTTAAAACTTACTAAATAAGTATTTAGTTGATGAGTTTACATATCTTCTCCCCCTTTTTGTCGAAGCAAAAAGTGTTGTAGAGGCGGTCCTTACAAGTCTTGTTTTTTACGAATGCTAAGTCACTTTGTTACGAATGCAAAGTAAAAAATAACGACTAAGTTGCAAGTGGATGCGTGCACCAAGGAATCGAGCTATGGATGCGTGCTACAAAACAAAGTTAGTAGGCAAGCAAATATATATATGACATCCACATATGCACACATATACATTTTAACACAATAAACATACATCATCAACATAACAAAATGAAATAATGTTAAATCCATTATAAGGGATAAAACATAAAATTTAGCGTTAAAGCCATTACACAATAATCTT
>BQNB010096028.1:0-25727 GCA_026074375.1 Tanacetum coccineum
ATACAGAGAAGCCTTTAAACTATTGCTTTAGAATATACTTCTGCATCTTCTTTGATTCATCATTGCCACAAAATCTAGATTTGATTGCTTCCCACATCTCTTTTGCATCAATCATTTTGTGAAATTTAGCAAGATGATCTTCTGGTAAAGCCATAAGCTAGGTGGTCCTTGCTTTTCTTTCTCTTTCTCTGGCTAAAATTTCTTCTGCAGTCTTGGGAGGCAGAACTTTATTACACCATTTGTATCTGTTGAGACACTCACAGGACCATTGCCTCTTTGAATGACTTCCCAGATAAGATAGTCTGTATGGGCCAAATAATGTTCCATTTTCATGGCCCATATGTCATATTCTCCCTTTTTAAGAATAAGGAGTTTGATGGTTGAGACAGTGTGAGGAGTTTGTTGTGTTGGTGTTTGTGTTTGTGATGGTGGTGGTGGTGGTGGTGGAATATCATCATCTGATCCAGCCATTGATTAGATTTGTAAGGCAGTGATTTATAACTGGTGGGTTTTAGTTCTTCTTACTCAAAGTTTCCCTACAAGCTCTGATACCACTTGTAGATCCCAATTCAATATAGATCTTTCTACCCTGTTAAGGGTTGTAGCCAATATGGATAGTTCCACACAAACTACAGGAGAAACAATGACTATAAACACTATAAGTTATGCGGAAACTAACTTATAATGCTAAGGAACAATGAATATAATAACTAAACTTTTGTATTAATCTGCTAAAAAGATTACAGATTACTAACTATGAGAATGCTTTTTGGTGAAAGATATATCTTCTCTAATGCCGTAGGGTTCCTTTTATACACCAAGGATAAACCCTAACAGACTTACAAAACGCGTAGAAGATAATGCATATCTTTTCCTATAATATCTCATGCATATCTCATGCATATCTCTTAAACGGTACTAACTATTTTGTACTGATGGTACAAACTAATTCTAACGCGGTATTAACTAATACTAACAGTACAAACTATAACTGTCGATACTAACTATTACAACTAACGGTACTAAGTCAGGAAAACATAATTCCCAACATTAGTGATCGACACCCTACTTACCAACGAAACTACATCTGATCGGGTACACTGCCTGTTAAAGTGTTGTTTTAGGTAATGTCGGAAAAATATAAATGTAAAACTTGATAACTAAAATAACAACCTACACGAAGACACATCAAGTTTTTAGCGCCGTTGTCGAGGAGTGAAATTGTTTAATCTTTACTTTTATTTAATATTTTGGATTTAACATTAGATTAACTTAACCCGTATAATTAGCGTAATTTAGATTAGTGTAAAATTCTGTATATTTATTTATTATTGTTTGCTTGTGTGTTTGTTTTATTTGTTTTGCCTGTTTTATTGTTTTCTATACACTGTTCTGGCCGATAACCTGATACGGCATATTCAGATTAATTGAATACGATGTATTTAACTTTCTTTACCAATACAACGTATCTCATTCAGCAGACTGATATGACGTATTCAAATTAATTGAATACGGCATATCAATCATTTGATACAGTAGCGGAAACTGATTCTTCATATTTGATTTTCGTGCTTGATTTTCTGTATTACTTTTCTTCTGAGCAAATCCTGCTGATATTTTTACCCTTGTTACATATCGTACTAACCAAAGTAAGTTGATTGAAGAAGTAATGGCAGATATTAAGACAAAAAAACTATAGAAGAATTCGCGACTAAAAACTAAGCAAATTATTATTCAGTGATCACATGTATTAAGGTTAATGGTAAAGCTGCTTATGAACTAAAAGGTAAATTCCTTGATGATTTACGCAATAATGCCTTTAGTGGAACTAATAGGGAAGACATGGTCGAACATATCAAATACTTCCTTAAAATTGTTGACCCCATTAACTTACCCAATGTAAATTATGAAAGACTTAGGCTTGCTATTTTCCCAATCTCATTAGATGGAAATGCAAGCAAATAGTTTGATGAATTTAAAGGTTCAATTACTACTTGGGTGGATTTGACTGAATTTTTTTGGAAAATATTACCCGCCTTCTCGTACTCTTAATGTTGTGGGGACTGAAGCAATGAGGGATCCGACCAATACGATGTTTGAAAAATCGTTGGCTTCAAAATTTGCTAAACATAAGATGATGGATCCATTTACCAAAAAAGTCTTATGGGATTTTTGGAAAAAGAATGATAATCAAGGAGTTATTGATAAGGGATTTTCTAGCCTTGATAGAGCTAATAATGACGATGAACAAGAAATCACTTAAATCTTCAAGATATAAACCAACTTATTTGACTATGAAACACCGTTCTATGCAAAATTCAATGAGCTCAATTACCTTCTTAAAGTTGATACGGAATTATTAACTCACGATATTTAAGGGACCAAGACTTATGAAGATTATGAGAACGAATTGAATAATAAACTTGATGAGCCATGGTATGAAAATGGAGTGTCATATGAAATATGTGATCATATTTGCGAACCTTTCCATTTCATGAATGGGAAAACTAAGTGGCCCGCCTGCAGATCGAATGATGATGGATTATGTAATGATGGAGAATTCCCGGGGATGGTTCAAGTTGGTTACATGACTTACTTTTAAGATCATGAGTGGTATAATGATTTGATGGACGACAGTTTAAAAGAAGAAGCCTTAAAGTAAAAAGCCATTTATGAAAAATCATGGGGTGATGCAAGTCAAAGTGTAATAAATTTTTACACATGGTTAAAAACATGTTTCAGAAACTTTTACAAACTTAATTATGAATTGTTGGTGAAGCTTCAAGATTATTGGTGGAAAGTAAACGATCATGAATGCTCCCCATCTACTAATTCTAGGGATCACATACGCGGACCATACGCGAACTACTACAGTAATGTTCAGGATGAGGAGGAACAAAAAGATAAAGAAAGATGTGAATTGTTTGATGATCCAGCTCAGGAACCATCGATTTACAAGATTAGAAGGTTTGAGATGATCAAGTATTCATTTGGACAGGAAGAAGAGTACGCTGCTATAAAGGAATATGAATACAATGATTCTACAAGAACCAATGAAGATACATGCCGCGCCTACCAAGAAATCTTTCGTAACATGAAGGAAGGATGGTTGGTGACGAGGGCAGAGTGAAGAGAGCTGAAGGAAAAGTCTAACTTAAAGACTTAGCTGTAAAGAAAAGTACTTCCCGGGAGACACTCTGGACTGTTTTTAATTTATTTTTTATAGAGTCTGTATTCCAAGACATCAATACGACGTATTCGCTCTAAACCATATGGCGTATTGAATGTCTGGACGTTATCCAGTTTTTTATTTTTCTCCATATTTAAAACATTTTTGTCAGTTCTGTCCGTACGGCGTATTCATTATATGATACGACATATTTGGCAGATTGACCCATACTCATATACTTTTACAGGTCTCATACGGCGTATCTTGGTTTTGGGATAAGGCGTATTGACTGCCTGTACAATTTGTCTTTTTGTTTTCTTTTTATTAAACCGTAGGATACCCGAGATAGGATTGCATGGTTTTCTTATATTTTACACAGGACCTCGCTGGAAATAAATCGACAAAGATTGGTGGAGTATCAATAATCTAGAATCTTATGTGTGTTGTAGTCATAATGGAATCCAAACGCACTTACAACACACAATTTTGCTCATAAAATCAACATGGGAATCATTACCGAACAAATATCAGAGGAGTTTCTCATTCTAATTCATTTATTTCCCGTTTTTAACTGTTATATCTATACAACAAGGACATTTTATAATTTAAGTAAGGGGAGGAGAATTAGAATGCTACTTGTCCTATTTTTCACATTAAAATGCTTAAATTAAAAAAAATTCGAGCATACTTTTGTGAAACTACTAGTTACATAACCCACACACATAACCCTTATTAGATATTGTGAGGATTCAGCCTTATTCATTTCTGAATATTGACCTAAATCCCACAAAAATATGAGTGTACCGGTGATGTTGTAGACTTTAGAACTTGGCTTGGTATATCTATTCGAGACCACAATAATGAGTATTATGGATATAATTGGAGTAACTTGTTTAAAGTGGTAAATTTTTAGGATTTCACCCAAAAAACCTCTATATGTTGTTTTATTAACTAACCACACCGGTTAGTTAACCCCATATAAACCCTTTGTTTACTTTAATCTTAAGAGTAAGTGATGACATTAAATAACGTCCATTTTATATCATCATTTATCCCATGTATTTAACTGATTTTGTATAATTATTGCAAAGAATTGTTACTTAATCGTAATTGCAGTAATTATGGAGTACTTGATGAATATAGCAAAAGGCGCGCATTCTGGAGCTTAAATGAAGATATTTTGAAGATTAATGATTCTGACAACCAATACGCCGTATCCATCAAAGAAGATACGGCGTATCCGTGCCTGCACTCACCAAAAGACCACAAAGGAAACAAGCTCAATACGCCGTATCCAGAAAGACCAATACGCCGTTTTGAAGATATAGTATGTGAAGATTCTGGAAGATATCAAACGTGGTCTCTACTTAAAGAAACTCCAATACGCCGTATCCAACCCATTAGATACGCCTTATCGAACCGACTTCCAGATAATATAAATAGAAAACTCAAAAACAAGTTTTAAGCGTGCTAAATCATATTCTCGATACCTAAACCACAAAAGTCAATTTTCAGAGGAGAAAAAGAGCAGAAGAGGTCTTGCAACGCATTCTAATTCATAGAAGACAACGTATAAATTCTTATACTTTTGTAATCGTTTAGTTTTTGGTATCATTTGTTAACTCGGTTAGTTTACCTTGGCTAAAACAATTACTCTTGTATTAATTATGATGTTTGAAGGCTAATACCTTTGGGTATTAGCCATTATTATGAAGATATGAATGTTTGGTTTTGTTTATATCTTGATTGCTTAATTTATTATTGTATGCTTGTTTATGTTTATCATTTCATACTTGCTTACGTGCTTTTGTATGCGACCTATCATTCAACTGGATCTAGTGATACGGACCAAGTAATCTAAATGCCGGGATAGCTCTCCATATAGTGATTTATACATCTATAATATTAGGATCATAAGTATTGTCCTTTTAAAATCATGCTAAGGATACGCTTCTCGCTTAACTAGTTAACGGAAATTGCCTTTGGTTTATTGAACATGTTGACTAGTAGATGAATCTAGATAATTCAACAAATAATGTTCTGATTCTATTAGATAGTTGGATAAGTGGACTACTAGTGTATAAATTGCCATTAAGTAGTAAGTGGGTAAAGTCTCTATGAGCTAGGGTTTAACAAGATCACCATTGCTTTAATCCCTAAGATAGATTATAATCAGCAAATAAGGATACTTTATATACTTTAATTGTGACAGAATTAATGTGTCTAGGTCTTATTATGAAGTCCCGCCTAAGTCTAAGAATGATATGCCTCTTCGAGATAAGTACTCATTGCACTAAATAAACAAACCAATGTTCTAATCGGATTAATGATGGCTAATACAGTTTTCTATCATAAGGCTCGACCGCTCTTTTATCTTCTGTTAATTTGCTTGCGTGGGTTAAAGTGTCTTGAATTAATTGTAGTCACCAAACAAACCCGTGCTAGTCTCTTAGGCTGAAACCTTCCTTTTACCTGTTAGATTTAGGATTATAACTAACATAGGATTAGCATAAGTTTGACTTAGATTAGAATTAACTTAGATTAGATAACCAAAACATAAATAAATTGAGAGATTTAACCTCACTTCAAGTGTTCGACACCCTACTTCCTACGAATCTACCACCGACCGAGTACACTTCCCGTTAAAGTGTTGTTTTTGGTTAATTCGGTAAAATATAAATTTAAAACTTGAACTATCATAAATAAACACCACACAACGACACATCAAGTTTTTTGGCGCCGTTGTCAGGGAGTGAAAATTAATCTTGATTTTTATTTTTATATTTTGGTTTTTAACATTATATTAGATCTAACCCTTAGTAGTAGTGTTAATTAGATTAGTATAATTTAGCTTAATTGTTTGCTTGCATATTTAATTGTTTCCCTAATACACTGTTCTGGTCGACAACTCGATACGGCGTATCCACTTCCACTGAACACGACGTATCCAACCTTCTGTCCAATACAGCGTATTTGTTCTGATCAACAATACGACGTATTCAATTATTTGTATACGGCGTATTGGAAAAAGTTAATATATTCTTTGTTGGGAATTATATTTGAGTTGATAAGACAAAACAAGATGGAAACAAGAAGGACCAAAGTTGTTTATAACTTTTACAAAACATTTTTAAATTTAAAAGAAATGTTTTATTCAAAATAAATATTTTGAAATCAAATTTTCTACCTAAAAATTGCTAGAAATGTTCCAGAAAACACCTCCCCTGAAAAAGACAAAAAAGAGAGCGTCCTAGTCTAGCTGGCCCCCTTAAAATTAAGGGGACCGACATATGAATTAAGGGGACCGGCGGGTGGGGGGGGGGGTCGGGGGGCGGGGGCGGGGGGGGGGGGGGGGGGGGTGGTGGGCGGGCGGGGGGGGGGCGGGCCCATTAGGATTAAGGGGACCGGCCAAACAAAAAGGCTCCCCATTTTGCCTATAAATATTAGACTATTCCCCACTGATTTTCTAACCTTTTTCACATTTTCTTTCTGTCCCAAATCAGTTTATACATCTTACACATATTCTAAAAACCTTTGATCATGTAATTATAAGCATTTGTTTCCAAGTGATTCAAGCTTATTCCTCCAAGTGCAAGAGAAGAACTCTCGTTTTCATCAAGATACGAAGTTATGTAGTTAGTGCATTCGTGACATGTCTTACATTCACAATGTATAGATCGAGTCCATGTATTCCAAACTTGTGTAATAGTTAGATCATGGTGATCATGGTGTGTATAGTTGTAAGATCGTGGTGATCATAGGAAGTATAGTTAGATCGGGGTGATCTTAGTAAGTAGTGTTAGATTGGTGTGATCGTAGTAGTGTCTAGGTGAAGTAAAGTTGTGAATCGTAGTGAAGAAGTTGTGAATCATAGTGAAGAAGTAGTGAAGTGAAGTGAAGTCGTGAAGTGAAGTGAAGTCGTGAAGTGAAGTGAAGTTGTGTGGTGAAGAGAAGTTGTGAATTGTTGTGAAGTAGTGTGGTTAGTTGTGATAGATTGGTTCTAGCTAGGATTAGAACTCGACATTTGGCTTAGTGTCGGAAATCGGTGTAAGCTTAGTTGTGTTTGGTTTTCTCCGCCTAAAGGGAGCTTGTTGACTAGTGAAGTAACTCTCGAGTTGGGTACTCGGGGAGTGGAGTAGGGCGAAGAGGTGCTTCGTGACCGAACCACTATAAATCATCGCGTTCGGTTTGCACTTTCTTTTACTTTCTCGTTTTAACATCTTTATTTACCTTATCCCTTACAACTTTATATTTGCATTAGTCTATATGTGTGTTGATTGTTGCTATATTGTTTGGATGATGAGTGTGTATAGATAGGAGTTAACATTGTGATGTGCTTATTATTGTTATGACATGTTCTAGTGGATTTAGTGTAGTATTCACGCACTTATCATATTGCATCTAACTTGATAGATAATTTGATACGAAATATTTTAAGTTTTTAAATGGAAACGTATTCACCCCCTCCCCTCTATGATTTCCACAATTGGTATTCTATGATTTCTACAATTGATATCAGAACCAGGTTGCTCTAATTTTGAAAACAAATTGTTTTAAAAATGGAGCACGATTCATGTATCAAATTACCCATGAAGGGGGATTAAATATGAAAAGTGTTTTGTTGCTTAACTTGTATTAGTTTTGTTGTTAAATACACTTAGTATACTAGCTCGAAGTAAAAATGATGCTTAAAATAAGTGTTCGGTATCAAACTCAGTAGGTTCTACATCTTTTCGTTAAGTCACTAAATGATTTTGTAAAAAATGACGAATCTGTGTCAGGTGTCGGCCCCCTTATCTCCAATGGTCGGTCCCCTTAATTAGGGCTCCAGGCCCTTTATATTTAAGGGGACCACCTGTCTGATTCGACAGATTTTTGGAAACTTTGAAAATTCATATAAAATTAACCGTAAGTCCGTAGAAGTCATGCCATCAGTCATTTTAAAGATAATTGAGTCTACTTTCGTTTAAAAATACTTCCAAGTAAAGATCGAAACCCTAATTCTGTCAAAGAAGAAAGTTATTCTATGACTTAATGTGTTCGTGAAGATTATGTTCATCATTGGGATGTTATTTGCTGACAAAGATTATTAGGGTTTGTGTTCTGGATGGGATGAATATTAATGAGTTATATGGATGTTGAAACCCTAATACATGGTTAGGGTTATAATAGCAACTTGGTATTAGCAATGGATTGTTGTGTGTGGATGATGTGTACTTCAATTTGTGGGGTTCGTTGCTAGTGAGAAAGCAGAATTCAGTATTGATCTTCATGGATAATCATTGATATTGTTTATGGTGAGAGAGTATGGAGACAATGAGGTCTCTTATAAAGAAAGAAGGGATTTTATTATAAAGAAAGAAGATTTATGATGCTTCATTCAACATTAATATCCTTCATATTATTTATGCTATTATTGGGCCCAAAGAAATTAATGTTGTTTGACTGTTCGAGCAATGAAGTCATCACATGCGAATGGAATGTTTCTACTGCCATACTGTTGGGCTTTTCATGACGAACTATTTATATATTGAGCAACAAGGATAGTGCATGTTCGTATACAGTGAAAGGTTATTACTACTAATTGGGCTCAAAAGATGGTAGGCTCGAAGAAAAGAAGTTAAAACTATTTTTGGGTTCAAAGAAAGTTAAATGCTGCTTGTCATTGATGTTAATGTAAAATATTAAAGCTGGTAGCTTTATTTAATAACAGTTTCAACTGTTTGATTTGTCCGAGTAATTAAGGCTGTTGGTTTCGCCCGAGAAGATTATTTTTTGCTGTTAATGTTATCCGATAAAAAGTTTTAGTTGTTAGTGTTATGCGATATCGGGTAATACATCGATTTGGTTCTTGAATGTTATGAAGATCTCAGACAAAATAGAACAGAATGGTTTTTGGATTTACACACACAGGTGAGAAGTATTTTGGTGATTTTTTTGGTTTAAAAGTTTAAAGGCTCGTATTTTGGATTTATTGAAGATGTGGTTACGAAGAAGGTTGTTTATCACCTATTTGAAGATGAAGTGGAATTATTTGGTTTGTGTTTTATCATATCTTAAAGTGAGTGTAACACTTTAGAGATAACTTGTTCGTGCTTAGAAACGATGTGACGAAGAATTGACAAATCTAGCAAAGGTGTGTGATTTTTCTTATGGTGCTCAATGCTCACATTTGCTATCACTTTGGTT
The DNA here is from genome assembly GCA_026074375.1 of Tanacetum coccineum. Taxonomy (NCBI): domain Eukaryota; kingdom Viridiplantae; phylum Streptophyta; class Magnoliopsida; order Asterales; family Asteraceae; genus Tanacetum; species Tanacetum coccineum. The sequence goes on from BQNB010096028.1 coordinate 9,359, forward strand.
ATGTGTCTCATAGAAGATGAGGATAAATTGTCAAGAGATTGCGGTCTCCCTATACATCGGTTTGGGTATACGTTCGAAGTCACGTGGATAGTGCAAGATATAAGACACAAGTTTGGGTTATTCTACTTCAGCATCAAGTTCGTTATACTTAGTTTTCTTCATCAGTAATCATTACATAAAGCCTACAGAATTAAAGATTCAAGAAATGGTTAACATATGGGTTTCAGGGGAAGCTTAATGTTAAAATGTTTAACCATTTATATGCTACATCGAGGTGAAGGTTTTTACTACTGCTAGTTATTATTACTACTGCTAGTTTAAGTTTCTACTGCTCAAGTTCATTTTTCTTAAGGTGCGTAATGGAGGGCAATTTGGGTCATTGGAATACTTGGATTAGAAGTGTAATATTGGTTCGTAGTTGTGAAGATCAAAGTTGCATACTTTAGTCTCCTATTTGATATTGACAAAAAGGGGAAGAAGATTTGATGATTTGCAACTTGTAGATCCTTGGTGGAATTGCATAGTTTAAGGGGAAGTTTCATTCGTATATTAACTTCAGGGGAAGTTTGTGCTTATTTGGTTTTGTCATTATCAACTAGGGGAAGATTGTTGGGAATTATATTTGAGTTGATAAGACAAAACAAGAATGAAACAAGAAGGACTTAAAGGAAAAGGACCTAAATCGACAATAAGAGATTCTTCAAGCTGGTGGAGTATATTCTACAAAAGATGGAAGATATCAGAAGATACTAAAAGATATGCTCAAGAAGAATAAAGATAAATATTAAAAGATTTAGTTTCCTTATTGTATTTATTATGTTTCCTTGTAAACCTAGATATCTCTAGTATATAAAGAGATACAGGTTATAGGTTTTAGATATCCAGAAAAGTATGTGTTCTCAATGAGAGTCGACTAAAGAAAACGTGTGTGTGTACAAGTTTGTATAGTTAGTAGTAGACGTCTATCTAGAGTTTAGCCTCAAGGTAATCAAGGGTTTCCTTGATCCCTGTTACAGTTCATTGATGTAACCGTATTATCTTGATCAAATAATATTGGGGCTATGGTGAATGTTTGGTAAAACCTTGTTATGATAATATTGATTCTATGTTTGAATATTCCGCCTATGTTATCATTATCCTAGATTAAAGGTCTAAACAACCTAGAGGTACAACGATCTTATAGGTTTTCACAATAAAAATCTTAAGGTAATTAAGGTTTCCTTAATCCCTGTTACTTCAGCATTGTAATTTTTCTTGGATAAATCCTAAATCTTGATCGATTCTTTAGCTTGTAAAGAGTATGTTACATTGGATAAATCCAAAATAACAATGATAGAAACTTTGTGTGTATACTAAAGAGTATGAGGAATCTACTCTTTAATACTCTGAAGAAAACTAATGTAACAATGATTATATATGAACAATGATATAACCAAAAAGCTCCAATATTATCAAGATTAATAATACGAGTACTTTGTGTAGTACTAGGGTTTACAACCTTGAAGCTATTACAATTGTGTGTTTCACGTCTAAGAGATATATGAGATGATGATAAGATAAATGCGATGATAAACTAGATGCCCTAGGATCTCCTTTTATACACCAAAGAGTCCTAATGGGCTTACAATACTTTCTTAAGTATTTAGTCAAATGTATTAAATACAATGACTAAGTATTTAATATTTTCCTAAGCATGTAGTCAAATGTATTAAATACAATGACTAAATATTTAATACTTTCCTAAGCATGTAGTCAAATGTATTAAATACAATGACCAAGTATTTAATACTTTCCAAAGCATTTAGTCAAATGTATTAAATACAATGACTAAGTATTTAATACTTTCCTTTGTAACTTCTCAATTAGCATTAATCTTGAGTCATAATCTTCTCATCGGCATTTGTATTTTCAATCAGCATTAACTTGATATTAACTAGCAGTTGTAACTTCTTTCAGCAATATTGATTTTCTCACCAGCAGCAGTAATCTTGAACTAGCAGTAGTAACTCTATAACCAACAGTATTAATTTTACACTAACAGTACTAACTGATTAGTACTGGCAGTATTAACTCAGTTAATACTGTTAGTTATACACTGAGTACTAAATTATGCTTGGCAGTACAAACTTTGTCTTGGCAGTATTAAGTATGAAGACTTTAATTCCCAATAATCCTCCCTTAAACTTGATATTCATCTTGTTAATCAATCATCAAGTTTCTTCATTAAAGGCTTCTTGATCCCAACAATCCTCCCCTAAACGTGATATTCATCTTCTGAATCTTCAAGTTTCTGGATAAAAGCTTTATCTTGACTTGGAGGATGTAATCAAACACTTCTTTACTTCTAAGTGCGGGAATTTAAACAAATAATTTAAAACACATAATGCGAATAAATACAAACAGAATTTAAATAATTAGATTACATTAACTAAACTAATTAATGGTTAGAAATACTAATAAGAATAAGGTTTAATTAATTCACTCCCTGGCAGCGGCGCCAAAAACCTGATGTGCTGTCGTGTAGGGTCAATTATTTGAGTATCCAAGTTGTACATTTATATTTAGGACAAACCTAAAACAAACACTTTAACGGGCGTGTACCCGGTTCAAGATGGAGTTCGCGTAAGTAGGGTGTCCGAACACTTAAGAGTGAACATTAATCTTATATTTTATCGGTATTTTAATTAGTTCTATTAGGCTAGTTAATGGTTAAACCTTATGCTATATACGTTGTCTAATGATATGTGAGGTTTTCAGCCTGATGAGTACTGGTACCGGGTTTAGTGGGGGGGGCGACAAATATCAATTCAGAATACACAATAAACACAAAATAAGGAAAATTAGAAGATAAAAAGCATTACAAAGCCAAATGATAAGATAACTTTATTTGCCATATTAAATCAGTTTAATGTTGGTTTGTTTGTTTATTGTGCAATGATTTATATCTTGATGTGGCAATATAATTATTAAGGACTTAGGCAGGGACTTTCATCCGCTAAGACTAGACACGATAATCTTGTGTACAATTAACGATCTGCATAAAGCATCCTTTAGTTTAATTATAATCTATCTTAGGGAGTCAAAGTAGTGGTGATCCTGTTAAAACCCTAGCCTAACGGGACTTTACCCACTTATTGCTTGACGGTGTTTTATATATGGGTAGTCCACTATTCAAATCTTTATCAGTTAATTAAGAGCATGATTTCTAAAAACATAAATGGTCACCCTACGGGTCTACTAAGCTTATAATTCAAAGCAAAGATAGAAACGTTATTTGTGATCCTATTGGTCAGTAATATAAACACGATATGGAGAGCAAATCAACGATATCTAGATATACTTTTAGGTATCATAGACCTAGTTGAATGATAAGGTCGTCATATTCAAAACACATAACAAGTATGAGGTGTAAAAAAAGTAAATAATCAATGATAAATTAAGAAATTGATTTTAAAACAAACCAAACATTAAACTTTCATTAAGATGGCTAATACCAAGGGGTATTAGCCACAACAGTGTAATTATGAGCGTATCAAACAATGAAAATCGAATGATAAGAGAGTAAAAATTGCTACGGTGTCTTATATGATTTTCTTTGATTGTGATCAATGCTTGACCTTGGTGGCTGATCTTCTCTTCTAAAATTCGTCTTTAATGAGTATGGTATAAAGAATATGATACTGCACACTAAAAACTTGTTTTTGAGTCTTCTATTTATAGTGTTTGAAAAAGACCTAATACGTCGTATCTGGTAAGGTCGATACGGCGTATAGGGCTAGATTCCTTAAGCGTGCACTACGTTCTCAATCAATCAGTGATATCTTTCCCAATTTACTTTATTTACTGTATCTTCGAATAGTTATCTTCATGGATACGACGTATGTAAACAGAAGGGATACGCCGTATTGGGAATTGGTCAAATGCGTTTTCTTGTGAAGTCTTGGCGCTGATACACCATATCTCTTTTGTTGGATACGGCATATGTAGTCAAAAATCAGCATTCTTCTAATGTCTTTGGTTTTTGCTCCAAATTATGCGCCTTTTTGCTTGTCTTCACAAAACACTCCTGAGTACTGCATTTATAAAACTTTTAAGCATATTACGTTTACAAATTATCGCATATTATTATATAAAAGTGGGCAAAACAGATGGGATAAATGATATAATAAAGTGACGTTATTTGATGTCATCACATATTCGTATTCCATTTTCATCAACCTAAAGCATACATACATCATTTAGGTTGCGGTTAGGAGTTGCATCGCTACATACTTGATCGTGCTTTTGCTGTTGTGCGATTTTCTTGAGGTGAGTTTCATAGCCCTACTTTTACTTGTTTTTACGCATGTTTTACAAAATCTCGGGGTGAGATACATTGCTTATTTTACTTTTGGACGCAAGTACCTTTTAACTGAGTACAAATTAGCCTATGTACCATTAACCCACTATCCCACTATCATGAACCGTTAATTACTTATATAAGCATTAGTGTTATAAATAGATCTATTGGGATTGACATCCCCGTCCGGGTTTGGTGCTTCATACTTGTATTGGAGGTACCTGATTCATAAAGAGTATTGCAGTCGGAATTCTATGTGGTCTCGTGGTTGGACACATACACGGTAACTTACACATGTCATAGTGCAGTTTCATGAGCTTGTGAATCGTAAAATTACTTTCTGTGATTGTATGTGTTACAATGGTCATACATTTTAAACCTTGCGGTCCACATTACTATTTACTTAAACCTATGAACTCACCAACTTTATGTTGACACTTTTAAGCATGTATTCTCAGGTGCTGAATCCCGTAAGGACATGTATGGAGTCATTGGAGTCCACATCCATCATCATTTCTTCACTTCATGGATCTTTCTTTCATTCAAATTATTCTCATTATATTTTTATCAAATTATGACTTATCTTTGATGCTAAATGTTTGGGACCACTTGTTTAAAACTTATTTAAATTTTATGCATCAACAAGAGTATTTTTAAACGACTTATTTAGAGGTCATTCTCTTTATCTTGTACTTGTGTAATATGATGTTACCACCCCCGGTTACCCTTATGCTGCGATATTTAGGGGGTGTGATAGATTGGTATCAAGAGCTAAGGTTATAGAGAACTAGGTTTCATATTAGGCCTAAACTATAACCATTGCATAATCATCGCATCATGAACACTTTGTGTGCATAACCACTACATGATCCCATTTCCTTATATGTGCGTTTACATTGCCTTTTGTGCTTTTTATATTTGTTTTATATAAAGGTTATTTATATAAATACTATAACTTTCCCCAAGACATTATGAATGACACAATGGTCTCTAGAACTTTCATAAAGACATTTTGAGTGACACAATGCTCTCAAGATTGTTCCCAAGACATCATGAGTGATACGATGGTGTTTTAAACTTTTTCATGACTTTACATAATACCGTTTCACATAACATTGAAACTTATCACAGTCTACCGACCCTATTGATTATCTAAGTATCCAACTCCGAAGACGAGTTTGAACACCCGCCCCATACTTTTAAAACACCTACATCATCTCGTGACTCGTCGCCTATAAACATGTTGATTAATTCAAATATGACTTTAACCCGTGACCTGGTAACTTTCCATTTTTAGAAACACGACTTTCGAAACCCGACTAATTTTTTTTTCTTTACTCTATTCGATTTGAAGAAAATGCCTACGATGAGACAAGGAACGAGTTCTGTGAAGATTGAGCAGATTATAGCCTAATGAGTTACTAATGCTATTGAGGCTATTGCTATCTATGAGACAAAAATCCGTGTAGCTCACGACTCAATAGTTCAGGTCATACGTTAGGGAACCAAGGTTGCAAGGAATTCTAACCACAAAAGGAAGTGGGATGGAGGTTACCAAAATAACTCAGGACAACAAAATAAATGAAAAAAGGTCAAGAGAGCTTACACTACTGGACTAGATTACAAAAATGGATATGCTAGGAAATTGCCTCTCTGCAACAAGTGTAAGCTACATCATACTGGTCCATGCACTGTAAAGTGCGACAACTGCAAGAGAGTTGGTCACATGACTAGAAATTGTAAGACTCCAGTTCCTGCAACAACTCAAAGATCCTAGTGGCAAATCAAAAGAATGCAGTTACTTTCTATAAGTGTGGAAAGCAAGGGCATTTACAGGAGTGAGTGCTCAAAGTTGAAGAATCAGGATTTTGGTAACTAGAAGGGAAATAAAGGAAAAGCTTGCCGGAACCGTAACGTTGTTATAGATCATTCTAATGCTTAAGGAGATATTTTTCATGCCTTACATAGTGAGATATCCCCTAAGAGATTTGCACTAGTACTTTCCCATGAATTTCGTTGTATTGTGTGGATGTTTTTAAATCCTTTATTAATTTATATGTCATGAAGATTCTGCCAGTTACACTCCTTGAATTATTACCGTGTTATAAACTATTTCACTATCGTTTTATAAATTATTTTACCATCATCTTATAAACTATTTTGTTGTCATCTTATAAACTATTTTTCTGTCATCTTATAAACTATTTTGCTATCATCTTATAAACTATTTTGCAATCATCTTATAAACTAGTTTGATTTCATCTTATGAACTATTTCACTACTTTATAAACCGTTTTGGATACTACCTTATAAACAATAAGGTTTATACCATTTAAATCTGAGAAATATAACACTAGTTTGACAAAAATGAGCATTTCATCATTAGTCCTTAATTACACATAGCCTGATCACCTATGTCTAATTAGGAAGGACCATGCTATTTTGGGAGTAGTCACCTTGAAATTTTGTCAATTCAATTTTCTACTTATATTCCTAAAAAGCAAAATTTTGTGTGTGTATACATAAGTTGTGCATGTCATGGGCATTCTTATTAGTAAGCACCCTAACTATGTACATTATCATATAGAGCCAGCCTCATCTTACACCACATCCTCAGCCGAAAGATTGAATTACACCACTAGTCAGACAATCCCCCAACCAGAGCGGTCACATTGGTTGCTTCATCATATGGCCAAGACCTTGGCGACTGTTAATGAAAGAGAAAGAACTACTGGGAGTGTGATGAACTTATCCCTTTTAATTGAGTTAGAATTAAGAAGATTAGGAGATTTCTATACCATCAAATTTTATAATAGTTATAAAATTAAGGCTAAAGACATAATCATTGCAAGTACCTAAAACCTAACTAATAGAAGTTTCATATCTACTACTTTTAGCCTTCTAAGTGATATCGCCCCAATGCCTTGGACACTAAGCACACTATTGAATTAGCTGAAAGAAAGAAAATAGAATCTGATACTATAATTCGGGGTTGTACCGTAAATTTTCTAAACCACCCATTCAACATCGACCTAATACCCATAGAATTGGGAAGTTTTGACATCAATACAGGAATGGAGTGGCTGACTAAGTACCACGCCGTGATTATATGCTATGAAAAGCTTGTTCGTATTCCTTTCGGCAATGAGGCTCTAACGATTTTAGGAGATATGAGCGAGGATAGACGCGACTCTAGATTAAACATCATAGCTCACACCAAAACCCATAAGTATATACAGAAAGGATGCCATGTATTTCTGGCACACATCACTGAGAAGAAGGCGGAGGAAGAGTCAGAGGAGAAGAGACTTGGGTATGTACCTATTGTGCATGATTTTTTCAAAAGTCTTTCCGAAAGACTTGCCTGGACTCCCACCAACCCGACAAGTTGAATCTTAAATCGAATTCGTATTGGGTGTTGCACCTGTAGCACAATTGCCTTATAGATTAGCCCCTTCGTAAATGCAAGAGTTGTATAGTCAATTTCAAGAACTTTTAGACATAAGGATTTATAAGACTAAGTTCCTCACCCTGGGGAGCTCCGGTCTTTTTTGTCAAGAGGAAGGATGGATCCTTCAGGATGTGCATTGGCTACAGAGAATTGAACAAGCTAACCATGAAGAACCGTAATCCGATACCAAGGATCGATGATTTTTTGATCAACTACAAGGATCTAGCGTCTACTCGAAGATCGACATGTGTTCTGGTTATCACCAAGTCAGAGTTTAAGAATAGGATATTCTTAAGACTGCGTTCAGGATCCGTTATGGTCACTACAAATTTCAATTCATGCCGTTTGGACTGACCAACGCACCGACAGTATTCATGGATGGCATGAACCAGGTGTGCAAGCCGTACAATGGATAAGTTTAGTATTCAATAATGAAATCTCGATCTACTAAAGAAGCAATAAGAAGCATTAGGAACACCTTAAGCTTATATTAGAATTGCTTAAGAAGGAGGAATTGTACGCCAAATTATCAAAGTGTGAATTCTGGCTCCCGAAAGTGCAATTTCTCGGTGACATCATTGATAGTCAAGGTATTCATGTTGATCCTGCTTAGATTAAATCAATCAAGGATTAGGCAATGCCCACGACTCCAACACAAATACGTCAATTTATAGGACTTGTCGGTTATTACCGACGATTTATTGAAGGTTTCTCTAAGATAGCAAAACCTCTAACAAACAGACTTAGAAGAATGTGAAATTCAAATTGGAAGAGAAAGAAGAGGAAGCATTTCAACTATTAAAGCAGAAACTATGTAGTGTGTTGATCTTGGCAATACCAGAAGGAATGGAAAATTTTGTAGTTTAGTGCGACGCTTCACATAAGGGCTTAGGTGCTGATGCAGAAGGAGAAGGTAATAGCTTACGCATCACGTCAACTTAAGGTTCATGAGAAGAACTATATGACCCATGATTTAGAGTTAGGAGCTGTAGTGTTTTCTTTGAAGATTAGTGTATGGCACGAAGTATGCCGTGTTTACCGATCACAAAAGCCTGCAACACATCCTTGATCAGAAGGAGTTGAACATGAGACAACATCGATGGTTGGAATTACTCAATGATTACGATTATGAGATTCGTTATCACTATAGGAGGGTGAATAAAGCCGAAAGGAATGGATAAAGCCACTATGAGTTCGAGCCTTAGTCATGAAAATTGACTTAAACCTTCCATCCTAAATTTTGAATGCCCAAGCCGAGGTAGTGAAAGAGGAGAATGTTAAGGAATAAAATTTTCGTGGTATGGATAAGGAGTTTAAGACTCGTCCCGATGGAACCCTCTGTATTAGGAACATGAGTTAGTTACCACGCTTTGGAAGCTTAAGAGATCTGATTATGCACGAGTCGCATACGTGTAAGTACTCTATCCACCATAGATAAGATAAGATGTATCATGATATGAAGCACTTGTACTGGTGGCCCAACATGAAAGTAGACATCACAACCTATGTGAGTAAGTGCTTGACGTGTGCAAAAGTAAAAGTTAAATACCAGAAGTCATCCGGTCTGTTGGTACAGCCTGAGATAACCCAATGGAAATGGGAAAAGATAACAATGGACTTTGTCACCAAGATGCAAAAGACATCAAGTGGATACGACATGATCTGGGTAATCGTTGATAGTATTACAAAGTCTACACACTTTCTACCAATAAAAGAGACTGATATAATGGAACGACTGATGAGACTTTACTTGAAAGAAATAGTCTTAGACCGAGATAGCAAGTTTACATCTCCTTTCTAGTAGTCACTCCAAAAAGATTTTGGTACACGTCTGGATATAAGCACCCCGTATCATCCGTCAACAGACGGCTAAAGTTAAAGAACCATCAAAACACTAGAAGATATGCTACACGCATGCATGATATATTTTGGTAATGGTTTGGATAGGCATTTACCATTAGTAGAGTTTTCATACAACAAAAATTATCATACTAGTATTAAGGTTGCACCGTTCGAGGCACTTTACGGTCGTAAGTGTCGATCACCTATCTGCTAGACTAAGGTTGGAGATAGCCAACTCACTGGTCCAAATATTATTCATGAAACAACTGAGAAAATTATTCAAATAAAGAATCGAATCCAAGCTGCTCGTGATTGTCAAAAGAGTTACGCTGATGTGAGGCGTAAACCTATAGAATTTCAAGTAGGAGATAAGGTTATGTTGAAGGTCTCACCTTAGAAAGGAGTAATACATTTTGGAAAATGGGTAAAGTTAAACCCGAGATACATTGGACCTTTCGGGGGTGTTAGCTAAAGTTGGACCCGTAGCATATCGACTAGAACTCCCCCAAAAACTAAACAAAGTTCATAGCACATTCCATGTCTCAAATTTAAAGAAGTTCTTATCCAATGAATCACTCATCATTCTGTTAGAAGAGATCCAAATTGACGACAAACATCACTTCATCGAGGAACCGATGGAAATCATTAACCGGGAGGTAAACAATTAAAGAGAAGTCGCATTCCTATTGTCAAAGTATGGTGGAACTCTAGGAGAGTTCCTGAGTTTACTTGTGAACCCGAGGATCAGTTTTGAAACAGATACCCACACCTGTTTTTTGACACCTCACCACCGAATACTATCAACTGAGTTCTGGGACGGAACTCTCTTAACGGGGAAAGACCATGACAAGCGACAATTTTATAGGTTAATATTTGACTATTAACTTGCCATTTTTCGCATTGAACATTTACGTGTATACTTTAAGTCATAACCAGGAGGCTATCCCGCGTGTTTTATGGCCTAAACACATAAACCGCGTTGCTTACATTATTTTCCGACACTAAGCTAGATGTCGAGTCCTGATTTTAACTAGAACCAATCTACCACACCACCAATGTATTTTAAGGCCTAAAATACTAACCAACCCACAATCAACCCATCCAAATATATACATCATTTGGATCTACACACTAGTAAAGATTGGAAGACATGGACTCGATCTATATATAACAAATGTTACAAATAGACTAATTAGACTACATAACTTCGGATCTTGAAGATGACCGAAGTTCTTCTCTTGCACTTGAGGAAAGGTGGGAAGGATAGAAGATTTGATTACATTCAAACAAGATTAACCAAGTTGAATGATCAAAGATTTAGAGAGATTTAGTGAGATCTAGAGAGAGAAAGAACTAAAAGAAAATCATGCAAAAAGGTTATGAAAGTAGTTGGAGGTGACCCACTATTTATATGAGCTAAAAAACAGCCTATCAGGAAACAACGTTTCCAGATATATTAGGGGACCGCCGGCCTAATTAAGGGACTTCCCCGACATAAGCTTCTGTTTTTGTCTTTTTTTGGTGGCAAACTTGTCTGGTAAAAGTGTAATATGTTTGGAGGGGAAAAGAACATAATTTTGAATTTTAAAATAATTACAACATAAAACATTTCTTTATAATTCAAAAATATTTTGTCTAATTAAGAAAAATTTACGACGCGTCTCGTTATTATTTTTAAGATCATAAATTTATTATTTTTTACGACGTCGACTTTTGTCCTTTGCTCCTGAGCCAGACTCACTTTTAAAGATACACATTTCATTAAACGCTTTAACCAAAAAACTATGATGAAATAAAAATATTTTACGAAAGTAAAATGAAAATGTTGTGGTCGTTAGTTTAGACGAATCCAACACCTTATGTATTTAGGTTATAAAAACATAAAGGATGAAGTGACTATGGTTGCCAAAAATCCAAAGATGAGCAATTATCTATAACACGTTCATACCTACCCCTTTTACTATAATACAACACACACACAAAATTTTTTGCTTCTTTCTCTCCTCTTTGTCTGGCCGAGCACCACCACACAAACACCACCACCGTCGCTTAATTACTGACGTGCAATACAATCTGAATACAAAATATTAATCCTCTCATTAAGGCCTACATATCCCACTAAAGAAAATGGACACGCATTAAGTTTTGAAGAGGTTAGATTTTTTGTTCGTTCTTGGGGGGTTTCGAGTATAAGGGTGTGTTTATCATTGCTAGATTAGTGTTTTGAGCAAGTGGTTTGATCGAAAAAGTTTCCGGTTTGGGTTGTTGGTGTCTCGTCCGTATGGTTCAAGCAAGGGAGAACCATAGTCGAGTTTTGTTATTGCTATGTGAGTATTTTATTTACTAGTTCAATAATTGTTTTTGCGATTTGAATTAGTTTCAATGCGTACATGTGATGAATCGGGGAAAAGCTTGCGTAGTTAGAATAGATCGTGTGCGAATCGATTAAGTGGTTTATGACAGAAATAAAGGATGGAGGGACTATTGTTGCCAAAAATCAAAAGATGTGCAAGTATATATAAGGGTCAAGATTTTATAAAATCTGATTTTTGATTAAAAAATCTAATAAAGCATTCTTAGACGATCGTTTTGACATAAAATGAAGCTTCTAACTCCTAATAACGGAAAAGTTAGAGCTAAAACGAGATATATATTTTCGGCGAAAAAACTCAGCACTTGTGGATAATTGTGTTTGCTGTCAAGAAATTAAACGCTCGTTCTGAGCACTTTCGAGTCTGTTTCGGCCTTCCGGCGAAACACGAAAGTTGCTCAGAATGATGTTTTACTTTGCCGCGAGGCTCGCTAGTTTTAAAATCGAGTAATAATGGGTCAAAACCCAAGGTCAAAGTCAGCATTTTATTAAAAATGTCAAGGTTCCTGCAGAAACTTGCAGGGGCATTTTGGTCATTTTATTTTGAGTGTGGGTCTCGGCTAAAACTAAAAAGTTATCCGGAATGTCGTTTTACATAAAATCTCTTCTTTGTCCGAGCCATGAAAATGTGATATAGCGGGTCGTTTGGAGCGGGTTAGATTTAGTAACATGTATATGTGTGAAATGTGTATAAAAAGTCAATTCAATTAAAAATCTAACGTTGACTTTTGAAAGTCAACGGGTTAATACTAAACCCGTCGGGGATAATAAAAGTAACTAAACACTATTATTACTATGAATGAGATATTCTAAACTTAGCTATTATTACGAACGAGGGGGGTTCTAAAAATAGAAACTTTTGTAATAATCGCAATATAGTACCGATACGAGTAATTGATAACCACATTGAATGTCGAGGGTTCGACGAGATAACTAATTATTATTGAAGTTTTTTTGGGTCCTATCTTATCATGTAAATGTTCCTTTTGTTTGAGTTCCAATCGGACATAGCGCCTCACAAATTCATATATTTTTGTTTATTTTTTCCAGCCATTTAATTTTGAGCACGTTTCATTTGAATTTCTGAATCGTTAGTCGGTGACATTTATTCTTTTTTACCTTCACATTTTTTCTCATTTGTTGCTGACTTACAAACAAGTATTTATCAATTTTAGTTTTATTTACATTTGTTAATATTCATTACAATGTTTTACAACAATCCTGGCAACCTTAAATGTGCCTTCTCGCGACCACTCTCTCCCCCCCACGACTTCGTCTCCGCTGGCGCCTTCAGCCGTCTATACCCTTTGCATTTTCCTTTCTCATTCCTTTTTTTGAACCAAGCACGCCCTAAAAAGTTGTCCGGAATGTCGTTTTACATAAAATCTCTTCTTAGTCCTAGTCGTGAAAATGTGATATAGCGAGTCAAATCTAGTAATGAATATATATGTAAAATGTGCATAAAAAGTCAATTTAACTATGTTAACGTTGACTTTGAAAGTCAACGGGTTAATATTAAACTCTTTCCGGGTATATAAAAGTAATTAATCATTATTATTATTTCTAGTACAAGTTTTAGAATTTAGCATATTGTTATGACACGAAGGAGATTCTAAAAAATAACAACTTTTGTAATATACGGACTATATTCCAGGTATGGGTATTAAGTAACCAAATTAAGTGTTGGGTGTGTGCGATGAGATAAATTAAATATTATTATAATCATATTCGAAGACGAGATTACTAAAATGATAACTTTCTGAAAAAGTAACTTTCAAAATAGAAAGTTTCTTGAAATAGAAATTTTTCAATATTGAGCGATGTATAATATAAAAATAAGAGAAAGATTATAACTTATTAAGTTGGAGTTTAAGATTTAGGAGCGAAGAGTGGATTTCTCATCAAATGTATGAATAATATATATGTTCATCACTTTTATATATGTGTGTATATATATTTATATATATATATTATATTATATATATAAATATATATATAATATATTATATTATTATGTATATGATTTTGTTGATTCGATGTACGCATCGTTGACCTACTTTTCGGTTATAGTAATCGAGCGACCTAAATTATAGGTCGTGATCAGTGTTCGTTGTGATTTTCGGTGCGTGGATTGTTTCGATTATTTGATCTTCGGCTTCGATCAAGGTAAGTTCATAGCCTCGCTTTTAAGTGTTTTAAATATTTTTAAACCCATGAGGGGGATACTTGCTTGTTTTGGAAAAATGAGAACGCAAGGTGTTTTGATGTTAAATATGATTCCATGCACTATTGAGTAGATGCCTTTTACTGTGTGACCGTTAATTGCCTGGTTGATGGTGAATGCTAATGCATTAAATAGATCTATTGGGTTTAACAACCCTGTCCGGGGTATGAATCCTGAATTGAATAGCGAGCACCTTGTAACAGACATTTTGTAGTAGTATGGGAGAAGGGGCATACTTCTCCGACATTATTTCATCCTGCGGGATGAATGTGTTAAGTGTCGGTACACGGGCTCATTAATGGGAATACTTTATTTATATATAACTTGTCTTACGAGCAATGTTATATGTTTTGGTTGAACCAAATATGCGTTCCGATTGTTTGTGTGTAAACTCTATGAATTCACTCAACGTTTTGTTGACGTTTTTAAGCATGTATCCCAGGTTAAATTGTTGTTGATGGCTGGATGGGATGGAATGCGGATATCAAGGAAGGTGTCTCAGTGAAGTAATGTCATAAACTAAATTAATGATTTAGAAACCAAGTCGTGTTGTGACTTTTAGAAATAAATTTCTATGTTGGTATTGGGACCTATGTAACTCTGATTTTTCTAATAAATGAAATGGTGTTTTATAAACGTATCTACTAACGTTTACTGGGACTCGTGAGCATGTATTATGAAGTAGCACCCCAAATGTTGTATTCCGCTGCGTATAGTAGTTTTGGGGTGTTACATAATAAGATAGTCAGAGTATTGCCACCTCTGACTCTCCTTAGAACCACAATGTATTCCTTCTACATGCCAGCTGATATCCATCCTAGCTAACGAGTATGTCTTCAAGTGATCTTCGACTTTTTTGACGATGCCTTTGACTTGAATACGTCTGAGGTTGCTCGTTGAGGCTTTGTACTCAACTAGTCCTTCAATACCCGTTGATGTCTTCTTTCAATACTTAGCCTAATTTCTGTTTAAATCTAGGCGTTTATCGTTGGGCTCTGAATTGGCCCAACATAAACTTAGTTTCATGCAATCATAAGCAAACACATATTAAATTTAGCCTAACATGTTAACAAGAAGAAAAGAAAAGCAATTAATCATCAAACACATAGACATATTTGAATGATTAAAGATTGGATTACTTATCTTCAAACCAACATGAGAGTATGTAAGTAAAAGGGCATAAAAAGCCCTAAAATCGTCTATAGTAGCTGCACAATAGACCTCCAAAGTTCCACACATGAATTATGAAAACAAAGGGTTTGTCTATATAGGATTTGGGCTTTGACGGCGTCACTACGGTTTTGTAATGCTGTCACCCCGTCGAATCCCTATAGGGTGTCTTCAGTCGGTAACTTCTGACGTCGTCAATTCTTCTTGTGATGTCGTCACTTAGCAATTATGACGACGTTAATATCTTTTTGTGATGCCATCTCCACACACTAAGGTGTCACACTTTGTGTCTAAAATTCAACCTTCTAGTCATATTTAGTGAAGGCGTCAGGATGAGAGTCATTAGCTTGAAAAGTTGTGTTTTTGCCTTGTTTCTTCCCGCATTAAGCCCAAGTCACGTGGAATCCGTCCAAGTGCTTCCCAAATGCTAGTTACACAAAAAGAAATAATTTCGTGCAATAATAAAGCATATTTGCATGATTTTGGTGGTTACATGACCCCAAAAAAGTGTATAAAATGACACCTCAACAAATATTGCACAATGCAATAGGGAATGTGAAAGTATGTAGAGTCATGTACGTTTGTGTTATGTACTTTCACTTTTTATGATGACATCCTAAGTTTCAAAGTATCAAAATCATTATGATGAGTTATGTCAAGTAAAATTGTAAAGTCATGTAAAATTCTAACTTTCTGTAATGATAACCTATTTTCGATGATAAATAATAATAATAATAATAATAAGAGTAAACTGCAAAAATCATCCTTGTGGTTTGCAGTTTGTGGCACTAATCATCCCTAGCCGATACTATTGGCACTAATCATCCCTGAGTGGTGAAACGTTCGGCAAAAATCATCCCTAAAGGGATGATTTTTGCAAAATTTTTGGTTAAACTTTTTGCAAAAATCATCCCCAATAAGGATGATTTTTGCCAGACATTTGGCCACTCAGGGATGATTAGTGCTAATAGT